>WAAD01002290.1:87859-101408 GCA_013389945.1 Fregata magnificens
AACCCCCCCACCCGCATTTAAAAACAAAGCAAAGCAAGGTAGTCAAAGACAGTTCAAAATTTGTTTAGATGGAAACTGCCTTTTGAATCCTGTAACAACCCACCTCCTTGACTGCTTCTCATACCAAATTCTAACAACCAGGTTTCGTTGCCTTATGATCTAAATTATTTTATTTTTTTGCCTTCAGGGCCCTAGATATGTCTTTACAAATTAGGTTTTTATCTATATCAGATGCTTATGGCAGTGCAGAGTCTCAAGTTTTCTATATGAATTGTCTAATACTTAATATACGTGGTATTTTAAAGATCTTTTTATGCTTTAGTTTGCAGCGTTTCTGTGAGGCACACTCTCAAAGACAGCTTCTTGTCCCAGTTTGCCCAGCTGACTCTCAATCTTTCTTGCCTTTACTGCTGAAAAGTTAGTAGGCAGCTCTCGAGCAGCTCTCAGCTTTCTATCGGCTACTGCTTCTTCTCTGAACTGTTGGAAACTCCCAAATTATGCATCTGTAGCTCCTGTTTCATTTGCAAGAGTCATTAATTTCTGCCCTTAATTCCTATTCCAACTGGCACTGGGCTTTGTGGCAGTCCCAGGCTGTGCTGCAGTACTTGACACTGTAAATCCTTCTACTGAAACTTGAGTATCTTCCTTCCATCACACTCCAAGATCTTTTTATCTGTTACTGGTTGTTTAGGTCACTAGGCTCCAACAGTGTATTTTCACTCCTGCCATTCTCTGATACGGAAAGCTAATCACACAAAAGACAAAGGAGCCAAGATTTTTGTTATCTTTTCACCGTGAGAGCTCCCAAACTTTTCCCTGGCCCATTTCTGGTCTTGCACAAGTAATGGAGCTCTGTAGTCAACAGTGGGTCAGAAGATCCCGTTGCGTTGGGAGTTCAGGGCTGTGATGCAGCACTATTGCTGTATGCTGATAAAAGCTGTTCCCTCCTTTTTTTTTTTGCAGCTTTTTATTGCAGCTGGTCTCCTCAGCCCTGTGAGGATTGCTGGCTTTGTGGCTTGGGCTACCCCAGATCAACTGGAGACAGAACTGTGTTTTCCTGTACAAATCAGAGAAGCCAGTTTATTTGCTATGTTTTGTGGAACGCAGTCTGATGACAAGAAAGGTGAATGTTCTGCGTGGTAGCTGTGAGATGATTTAAGCACACCAATGTTTTCTGTGCCCTAGAAAATAATCCAAGAGATAAGACTGTTCTGTGGTTAAGAGGGAGGAAGTGCCAAAGCTACATACTGACTCACCTTTTCTTCTGATACGCACAATGCCTCATGTGGGCACAGTATTTACGAACTGAGCTCCAGATCTTTAACAAGATGTTCCCAAGCTATATCCTTTCCCTTCCCTTTCCTCAAGCCACCCCACTTCCAGCCTTTCACAATTTGGACGTAGTTTGATTCTGATTCAGAAATCTGAAAGAGGCTGCCTCTCTCTTGCATTTGTGGAGGCATAATAAGAGTTCAGAAGGGAGCTCCGTCATCAAACATTTCTGAAAGCAAACCACTTGCAGAGGTGAGAGACAAAGGCTTTTCTGTCAGGGCTACATGGAGGGATACCTGCATGTTCTTCATCATATCTGTCAGGGAGTAGAGGAAGGGGAATGCTTGTCAGCCCCCACCTTCTTCCATACATGTGCTAGAAGCTGGGAAAGGTCCTTGTCCTCTCAACATCATCAGAAGACAGAATGTGTGTGTGTGCTGCAAGGAACATGAACATCACACCAGCATTCAAAATTATAGCGAATCATAAATTGAATGTGATTTAATAATGGTGTCAACAGCAACNGGGGAGAACAAGAACATGGCCTTAGGAAATATGATCTGTATTCCAGCGCTTCATTAGAACAGGTTGCTTAGGAATGCTGTGTTTTTTCTGTCAGCAGAGATTTTTAAAGAAAAGCTAAGTAACTGTCTATTAGTCTAGGTTTGTTTTATTTTGTCTTGTAAGAAAAAGATGGACAAAAAAGACTTTTAATTGTTCTTTCAATTTATATGGAAACTACTATATAATTATGCTGCAAACTACTATGTAATTTTATTCCACCTTTGTGGGAAAACTCCCCAGGTTAAAAATACTTCTGCACCCTGCTGTCAGTGGTGTTCCTGTGGGTTGTGGTTCGTGTAACTGGACGTGCGGGTCAGATGATAGAGAAGTTCACTTGCAGTCCTTGAGGGATATAATGCCCCATTTTTCCCTCTACCACAATAGCAGCAAATTCTGTGATCGCTGTCCTGCAGAGAAGTGATAATTAGGTAAAGAGAAAGCATGATAATATGATGTAGCATAAAGGGTTTTCACATGAATACAGATGCATTACTCCCAACCACTGAACCTATACTTTATGAAAATCATCATGCACTTGGTGCCAGGAGCACTTTCCTAATCTCATGCCATCTGTGCATCTGGCAGAATGTTACAGGAAACTCATTTGTACAGCCACTTGGGAGTGTATCCTTCCTATTTAAAAAAAAAAAAAAACCAACCCATTTTTAGATCATATCTTACAGTGGAAGATACTAGATTTCAAGCAGACTACTGTTGAGAGAATTCATTTTTTTCCATTTTATTTCTTGGGCTAGAGTTCTTATTCTCCCAAAATGGCAAAATGCAGATACCAACATACCAGTATACCAACAAGATGGTGCTGTTCACAATATTTCCAACTTCAGGAAAGATTTTAATGAATTTTTTTTTTGTCCTAAAGTGCATTGTGAACAGGAACATAACTATGACAATCATGATGGTAATGGTGTGAAAGAAGAGAGGTTTATTTTCCCACATTAATTCTGTTACAGAATGATAGCATGCACACTGTATTGAACCCTGACAGTGGGAAGGTAGGATCACCACAAGAGAGATCACCACTCTTTCATCTCTTCAGAGGTAATTGTATATATAATAAGCTAGGATCTTCTAGCATGGACAAGACCTCTGCATAAGGATATTAAAGAGGTGTATACCAAAAAGAATAGTTTTGAGATAGTGAATGAGGAAGAATAGGGAACACCATATAAAAACTAGGGACTAGTAGATAAAATGATCTAGCAGTGAGTTTATAATTACAGGGGATAAAATGATGCGAGGCAAAATTAAACTGTGGAAGTTATTGTTGTAAGGTGCTTTGGATGCAGCAAGTGTGTGCTCTAGGGGCAAATTCATAGGGAAAGGATCCATAAAAGGCTACTAAACATGATGATGTAGACTTAAAGTCCAGGCTTAGGGATCTTTACACTGTAGGACGGAGACAGTATCAGTCTATCCTTATCATGTCGTTATATTCTTTTGCTGCTGGGCTAGATAAACTTTTGGCTTGGCCTGGCCTAGTACTGCCATTCTTGTATTAGTGAATGTAGCTTTGCAAATGTATACCAAGCTCAGTAATGTGTAAGTCCGCATTGTCTTTATGCATTCCTCTAACTTGTGCAGTTGCTACCTTTTGTCTACATGGGATTTTGTAGAAAATAATACAAAGACTCGAGTATATTGCAGAGTAGTCACTTTCCCAGTATCTCTTGCTGGATACTATGTAAAAGAAAAAGTAGATTCTTGTGACTGACTGAAGAATTCAAGGCAGATGTCTGCTCAAGTGAACACAGGTTATCTTTATATTGGGAGATACCAATTCTAATCATCTTCACAGTTGTTTTCTTGCAGTCAGAACCTAAGCCTCTTCACTGTCTTTCATTTAGGATAAAGCATTCTCTGTTTAAATGTTTGAATCCATGGTGCAGAGGTAGCCCTCACCCCTATGCAAGTGTGTTTGGAAAGTGTGTGATACTTTGCAGAAGATACTTAGTACCTTTCCAATAGGCAGTCATCATCAATTAGTTAAAACAGAAATAACTATTGCAGAGACATGATATTAGAAGTCTTCAGCAGTTCTCTCTCTCGGTTGATATTGAACATGGGCAGGTGTTATCTCAATCTACTGATGCAGAATTAATCAGAACTCCTGCAGCCTCACTTGTCTCAGCTATACTGTATTTTGCAATACATCATGCATTAGATGTGTTAGTGGATTCTGTGCATCATCCTTTTCACCTCTGCAGGCAGTATTTGACATCTGAGGATGCTGCTGGGTGGCCGCAATCGGTGGGAGGGCCAGGGGAAAGTGAAGGGAGGAAACTGCTGTTCCTTCTTCCCTCCCTGCACCCATCCCTTCCTCAGGAGTAGCCATAGGCATCTCTACTTGACTCCCTCTTCACTGCCCCCTGAAGGAACCTGAATAGATAGAGGCCTTTTAGCTTTTTTTTGATGTACAGTAGGGAAGGTGAGAGGGAGTAGAGAGAAGGGGTGGGGATGAATATGATAGAAGATGACAGTAAGGTGTATATTTAAGTTTTAACTAATACTGACAAATGTTAATGGTTTAATTTGTTAATGGCAGGATGTCATGAACTCTTTAAACTATAAGCTTGCTTAGATTTCAGCTGTGGGCGAGATGGTTAAATCCTGGGAGGGAAGAAAAGTTGTGGTGGTGTGGTTGTTTGGTTTTTTGTTGTTGTGTGTTTGGTTGGGGTTTTTTTTGGTTTTTGTTTGGGGGGGTTTTTTTTTTGGTAGCCAAAAAGATCTGCAACATTAGAGAGAACAGTTGCTTGCTAGGAAAGACCTTCCCTTTCTGCATCTCCTAGCTACCTGCACCTTAAAAGGTAAAACGCTGAAACAGTTTAACCCACTAGAATCTGAAGAGCAATCATATTTCAAATGACTACCATAAATCTGTTCAGCTTCTTTTCTCCCTTCCCCCCAAATCTCAATTATGGCAGATGAGCAAAACGCCACAGGTGCCCCTCACTTCCTGCACTTGTCAGAAATTCTCACGGCTCATTTCACACTCTGGCTAGCTTGATGTTAAAAGATATGTGCAGTCTTCTAATTTATGGTTAACAAGTCCATATTATCTTTGTAATCCCTGTTGTCATGCAATAACAATTCCCCATGTAGGTTCAACTGGGTACTACAAATAATTTCTCATAAGTTTACTGATAATAAGAAACACATCTTAAGGAATGGGAGAAAGCTTATTATAATAATTGTTTGCAGGTGTTAAATGAAGAGCATTATAGAAATATATATGTGTAACACTCTATTAAACCAGAATCTCATAATAAGGGATGGATAATGATAAAGAAGCCTACACATTTCACAGCTCAGAAATTAATTTCTTAGACTTCCATCGTTCAAGGAAATCACATTCCAATCACTGTTCAAGTGACATGAGTTTTCATACTTACAGTAATCTCCTGTATTGACAGTACATCAAAAATCCTTTCCTGAAGAATAAGGCCAATTTTCTAACCCAGTCAACCCTCACTTTGAAGTCTGGATTGGGATGGTGATGGAAAAGTTTCTGCAAAGGTTGAAGTACTGAGCCTTAAAGCATTCTTTATTCTTCCAGTATAATGATGGCAAATCTACCCTCTCTCATTTCAATCTTTTGAATAAGTCCCTAAAGCAGAAATAGGCAGTTTCACCTTGCTGTGCTTAACTCTTTCAGTGCCTTTCCCTTCTAGATCTTGTCCAACTGCCATTAATCCTACATGACATCTTACTTCAAGCTTTTGATTAATCTTACAGATGTGAAACTTAGCAAGGTCTTTCACTCCCAGAAGTACATTTCTTTTGCATACATAATAGGCTCTTGTTAAAGTTGCTTTATGAATTACATCCAGCGTTTGAAGAGGGAGGGTGTGCAGGGTTGGGCAGTCCTTGCAATAGTGAAAAGCTGGGAATATGGCCGTTTGAGGAGGGAGGTCCTATTCAGAGGGCCAGTGATGGCTGTGCCTTTTCCCCACGTGAGAAGGTTCTGCAGCCCCTTCCTGGCTCTTCTGAAGGTGCTGAGGTGGCATGTGCTAGCTGAGTCCTCACCTTCCACTGCTACCCTCACCCCAGCTTTGCCTTGCTCTCTGCATGCTAGCCCTGGTGCAGCAGCGGTGTAAAATCATCAGCAGTGGCTGCACTGCTGGGATGTATTCTCTGCCTGCGTCAGGGAGGGTGGATCAGAAGAGGTGACATGGCCTTTGTGGTGGTTTGCTTTATCTCTGCTGGACTGTCCCCTTCTGCTGTAACTTCTCCACAAAATATTCAGTTGTTTGTTTTGTGACTTCTTTGCCCTAGCAGTGTCCTAGCATTCACTGAGGGGCACTATCTTCAGCTGCATTACAGAAACAAATAATGTAGCCTCATAAATCATCACCTCTAAATTTTGAGTTAGATGTTTTATGAAAGTGTAATGACACCATGAGCTAATTGTGTGTGTTTAAAAGTTACTCTCTTTTCCCCGTCCAAAATGGAAATTGTCATTATCTTCATCACCGGTGTACCATTCTCCATACTGCCTCTCTTCCCTGCTTTCGCAATGGCCTCTAAGTGTCAGTAATTAAGGGTTGCTGCTGTGGATCACACAGGTTCAAGCAGGTGTATAACAACCGGTGCCGCTCATACACCGGAGTATGGAGCATTTGTGGATGTTGTGTCAGCTTGATGCACTGGACTTCTCACATGAGAACTACATCTACCTTTCCAGCTCTGTATGAGGCTGCATCTAACTTGGTACTGTAACTTCAATGGGGGAAAAAAGGAGGGAATCAAACAGAAGAAGAACCATAATAACTTTAGTATTAAATAAATAAAATTCAGATCAGTCCACTTCGTTAGCAGGTCAGAATGTACCCGCTATCACTCTGTTGCAAAGTTTATGACTCTCAGTAGTTGGAGACACACAGATAATTATTCAGGGAGAAGTCAACCTCTCCCTACTGTGATGCTCTGTGAAGCACCCTGAAACTTTAGGATCTACCAATACAAATAATTATTTTTGTCAAAGTTCACTTAAATGCAGACTAGAATAAGTCAATATGGATAGCAGTATGGGTTGTGTCCTTTGCTTGATGTTTCTGTTGGTTTCACTGAAGGGCACACTGGACATGCAAAACCAAAAGATGCTCCACCATCACAAAGAAATGGGTTCTTAGTTGGGTAAGAAAATGCTAACTCCCACAACTTCCAGTTCAAGCAATAAGGTGGAAAGCAAAAGACTGCCAAGCTGAATGAATTAACTCACTTGTAGTAAGATGCTCAAGACCCTACCTTGCCAACTTCTGACAGCAGCTAAGTTTTACTGATTGTAACTAAGATTCAGTTACAAAAAATCTATACACTGGCTCTTATTTCCATCTTTCACATATGTATCTGTAAGGTGGGCATCTAAATATGAGAGACCTGTGAATGATTCATGAAAATACTAGATATTTAAATGAGCAATGAAAAATATTTAGGGAACTCCATGACTGTCTTCAGATTAGCAAAAATTATGGTAGTGTCTGGGGGATGTTATTGGAGACAATTGTACCTCACAGATGAGCATGCTTTTGGTTCGCTGGAGGAGAATAAACAAGCCCACAACAGGAACATGCTTACGCCTTATGAAGGAACTGAAAGTATAGGAAAGAGTCAGTCTCATATAATACACTGACTGCTTTTGTGGAATTAAGTTGCCTAATCAGCTCCCAAAGTGCTGCACCTGATATTTCTTTCTGCTTATGCTGAACATAAAGCATTTGCATAATTGTGTGGGCTGCAGAGCTGTGTAAAGACAACAATTCCCTAATACTCTTTGCAGGGGGTAAAGTATTAGTGTATCTATCTCTTGCCATGGAAGTTCCCAGAAGAGTTAGTGTAGTGCTAAAACTTTTAAAGAAAATATGTATTACTTGCAATAAGATTCAGAATCCTTGTGTTCAGCCTGAAATGATTTTATGGGGAATAAAAATTTAATGCACTTACCCGCATAAAATGATATGCATGCTGACCACCCCCATTCTGCTTTAGTCTACTCAAAATCAGTTTGCAAGATGATGCTTGGAGTTAGTTCAAATGAATTCTGTGATCTCCAACACTTTAAACAGTGTTACTGAAATGGTCGGAAACTGATCATGACTCGCACTATATTCTTCATGGCCATTGTCTGTAATGAGAGGTATGAAAGCTCAATGTCTCAGAACTGGTTGCTGAAACAGTCAAATGGCAACAGCAGCAAGTGTAAGATGTACCAATCTGTGTGTCTATGGCAAGCGCTGATGCTCTGGAGAGTCTCTGCTGGCTCCTGCATGAGCCAGGCACTGGCAAAGTGACCAGAAGTCTCTCTCCTCTGCAGCTCAGTTCCTCATACGCTGAGATTATTTTAGCTGCTTAAGCCTCTGTAGGATGGTATCATGGTTACATACATCAGGCTTGCTTACATACATTAGAGTCTATGGGGGGGGGCAGGGGAGGAGGAAACAAAAAAGCTCTAAACCCAGTCAAAAAACCCTCTGAGTTCATCCTCATCTTCCTTACCTGAAAGCACACTGGTCAGTAATAGCTGTACCCACTCTTCCTTTTCTTCTTGACAACCTTGTGTTAGACAAGCACAGTCCTTGCTGCAGAGGCTGGGTAAGGCGAGCAGGGGAAGGAGAAGGGGCAGAGTTGTCCTGGAGCAGCTCACTTGTGCCCAGGCCCCATGGCACTGGCTGGGGAGGTCCCTGGCAGGCAGCTTCCCTGCCCCACCAGCTTGGGGGGCAGTGGCCATCTCCACTGAAACCCCTTGAGATGATCTGTTGTTTCAGGCTGCGCAGATGTCGGCAGATGTTTTTTGTCGTCGCAATGTAACAGTGCAGCCTGGGCTTATGTTTGAAATTACCCTGAGCAGCAGGGCAGAAACTGATGGGAGCCCAATTCTAGCCCTTAGGCTTTACAGTAACTCTGACGTGTTACCTTCTGTGTAGGCACAAGTCTACCAAAATAAATTTTTTCTGGGAATGAGACATTTTTAGGTGTGAGAGGGAGAAAGAAATAACGGTGGGGAGGAAAAGTGTGAAAGAAGGACAGGGGAGATAGGACTAAGGCAGTTACTGACCTGAGAATTTACATATCTCAGTTCAGCTGGAAGATCTTTTTTTATTTATGGGTTTGCTGAGATTCTCATAAGATCAGTAAGTTCCAAGTAAAGGCATTTCAGACCTTGTTACTATCCTGGTGTAAAGGCAAGTCTTACCTATATATTTTTTTTTTCCTCACTGGAAGAACAAGGATTCTTTTATAATCCCACACAGGATACTATAAGGAAGCTTTGCTTGCTCTTAAGTTAGTGCATGGTTAATGGTAAGTTGCAGAACTTAATTGGCAGATCTTACTGATGCAGCAGTCTGAATGCTTCTGATTGCTAAAATATAAAGGCTGGCATACTGCTCCAGCTGTGGTCAATGCTAGCAAAATGAATGGACTTCACACACTTGATCCTGCAGTGTAGTTGTTTATCTGAAAAATTATTCAAGTGGCATTACGTAGTTTCTCATTGAATGTCATATGATTTCCAGAACTAGCATTCTTGCTCTGAACAGAACAAGGGGAGAGAAATGACACTGCCAAATCTGAAAATACAGTCTGGATTTTGAATGAATGCAGGGTTGGTCTTTTTTCTTCTTCTTTTGCCTAGTGAATGGCCAAAGTTAGAGCCTTGCTTGCATCAATTTGTTCCCGATGTTGTTAGTAATACCGTTGGTGGTTCCTGCTCTTGTGCATGGCAATTTTTTGACCAGGTGTAAGCCATTGGACTGGGCTGGTACACAAGCAAAAAGGAAAGAGATCATCTTTCCTTGTGTTGGCCCTTCACAGCTTGTGACAGGAAAAACACCAGGCTTAGAAATTAAGACTCAATACAGAAATGAGGAAGAAGAGATCTTCTCACTGTGAAATTTCTTAACGATACCCTTCAGGATTTTGGAAACCTTCAAAAACAGTTATGTTTTTCCATCACCTGATAACCCATTTTGAGCAACTGAGAATTAAAATATGCAGATGAGTACATTATTGCATCTAGGAAATGAAGTCAAGAAAGACTGGAAAACATCTCTGGGTCATACACGTGTGCATGTGTTCACACTGCCCAGCTCCCTCCCGCACAGGCTGTGCTGTTATGTCTCTGGAGGGGAATAGCAGACAAATGTTCTCTTTGCTGACCCTGTAGAGAAGCACAAGTGTAGCTGACATGAGAGCAGGAAAAAAGCAGGGTTTCCTAATGGGGTAATGGCATAATGGTATCTTGCTTTGATCAGAAAGGTACTAGGCATTCCTGGCCCTGGGAGCATTGAGTGCCAAATGTTGTTAGACACTAAGTGTATACACTCTGTGCCATCTGGGACATGGGGTCTAGGAAAGGGGACACTCTGAGCTGGTGTAAGCTGCTACTGTGGTGTTGCTGAAGTCCTGGGGCAGGTAAAGTTTACACTGGCTGATGATCTGCCTGGGTTCATTATGGTGGAGGGATGTCTAGGATTTCATTTTCTACGGTACTTTCACCATAGCCATCTCCTTTTCCCCTTAAGAGTCAGTCAAAACAAAGCCCATTTTAAAAGAAATGAATGTAGAAAATGTGAAACATAAGGATCTTTTACAAAGCGTCTTTTACAGTGCTGGGGACATAAAACAGGGCAGTGGAAGATAAGCCGTTATGTATGTTGAGGAAGTCTAAGAATAAAGATTATAGGCAAACAGTCTACCTTTCTTTACAAGGCCTTGATTTACATCCCTGAAATCTCAAATTTAGCTATTACAATGAAGTCCTGTTGCACACAGAGCTGGCTTTTTATCACCACTTAAAATCTAATTAATCCGTATTGAAGCACAAAGATTTCTGTTGTGTTTTAGGGTGAGGGGTCATAGAGCCCTCTTTGTTCATCCTCAGGCTTGTAATCATCAGGCATTGGGATATAATTTTACCAAGCAAATTGGAAGGTAACAGATCAAATCCTTATCGGAAAGCCTAACTCATGGTTTAGTGAAGTCCTTCGTCCTTTATGTGAAACTTTATATTCGTGAAGAACAAAAAAGTGTTTCAGAGCCTACAAAGGGTTAATAGCAAGGGCTTATATTTGGGGCAGCAGAGAACTAAAATCATCATAGCTTCCACCATCACGCAAGGTAGCAGTTGTTACAGAACTGCTGGGGAGACCTCCCTCCTCAAGCTTTTAGGACTCTGCTCTTATAATGGCCTTGGTCTATCGACCAATGATGCAATTAAGTGGCATACTGTTCTCTCTCTTGGGATGGGTCCTATCCTGTCTCACTACCTACTTACCCCAGTGGAAGAATCTTAACTTGGAACTGAATGAACTGGAGATCTGGACCATGGGACTTTGGCAAGCTTGTGTTGTCCAGGAAGAAGGGGGAATGCAGTGCAAGGACTTCGATTCTTTCCTAGCTTTGCCTCCAGAGCTCAGGATTTCTAGGATTTTGATGTTTTTTTCCAATGGATTGGGGCTTTTGGGCCTCTTGCTCTCGGGATTTGGGTTGGACTGTCTGAAAACTGGTGAAAGGCAACAGGAACAAAAGAAACGGCTGTTGCTGTTTGGAGGAATGCTCTTCTGGATATCGGGGATTACAGCTATTGTCCCAGTTTCTTGGGTTGCCCATTCCACAGTCCAGGAATTTTGGGATGAGAATATACCAGATATTGTTCCCAGGTGGGATTTTGGGGAAGCGTTATTTGTTGGCTGGCTTGCTGGGTTTTGCCTTATATTAGGAGGATCCCTACTTAATTGCACAATCTGTTCAACTGAAGTCCATCCATCTTCGATCCATTACGCAGTAGCAGAACAGCAAGATCAGTGTCAACACTTGGAAACTGAAACTAGGCCTTAAAATGGAAGGTTTTAAGTAGTACAGAAAGACTGCCCTATCTTTTTCAAACTGTAGTGCAAGCCAGAAGCTTGTTCCAGTAGTAATTCAAAGGACTCTTTGTTACCTAGCTTATTTCTTAAACTTATGTCTGTTTTCTCCATAACTGATATTGGAAGGTGGTGTGTTCTCTCACCTGCAGAAGTTTAAAACTTTGTTTCACAGCAGAATGCTGAAGTTTTCATAGACTGCGCAGAAAAGGTGCTTTTGCTTTCTCAACTGCACTGTAAAATCCTGAAATGAATATGCATGTTCCCTTACAGCTTGGCTTTTAACCAAAATATGCTTCCTTTTCATATGTAACCAGTTAAACATGCCTCAAAGCTTGACTCCCTGTTGCAATTTTCCAGTTGCCTAATGCAGTGACGTACAAACTTGAGTTTTCACAACCTAAATACATGCATTGCATCAAATTGTTTTTCTGTGAACTTGGAAATTGTTATGCTAAGAAAACTGTAGATTTCTGAAATTCTAGCAAGCCTTGCAGATGTCTTTTTGTGCATGGGGTGTTAAGAGGTGGGTGCTTCATACCCAGTAAGTTGTGTTTTCCCAGTCTAGCACATTAAGATGCCCATACAAGTTATTCTAAGCGTTTCTGGCACCTGCATACTTTATGCACCAAAACCAGGCTGAGAAATGCTGCTTTAAAAAATACTTACCCTATCTTCTTCTGATACAGGTATTGAGGCATTATGCATCCTATCAAAGGCTCCTTAAGCTCCATTCGCTTACAGGAACATGTTGTTCTGAACGTGTAACCTCTGACTTTAAACAAATGATATGTAACTGGCCACAAAGCAGACAGCTTCATTTGCTGTAAGTAGAAGTGTATCAATGTGGTATTAAAACTTAATTTAAAAACAAACTGCGAGATGCCAAAACTAGCAGAACTGCTGTAATGCTTTAGCAGATTGATGGAAAGCAAAAAACAAAACCAGAACTAATGGAAGGTGAGCCCAGCTATGGCCACACCCTTCAGCTACTGGTTTACCACACTATGTCTCAATTCCCCAAACACTGCACATGGAACCAGGTACCACAAAGCAGGAAGGGGAGGAGTATTTATTTCATGCTTTATAAAGCATTGTTTCAACTTCTGCTTATGTTCAGTATGACAAAGAATTGAGCAGAACAGTGTCTGCAGAAGTCAGCAGTTTAGCACTTCTGTGACTGCTAAAAATGAACTTGGTCCACAGACACAGGCTACAGTTAGCTGGATTTATGTTGTCTGTACTAGGATGGATTTTAACTGGTACCTGTAACTACTTACCAGACTGGAAAAACCTCAACTTAGACTTAAATGTACTGGAGCTTTGGACAATGGGACTCTGGCAAACCTGTATAGTCCAAGATGTAGGAGGAACACAGTGTAAAGATTTTGATTCTTTCCTAGCTTTGCCTCTAGAATTCAAGATTTCCAGGATTTTAGTATCTACATCAAACGGACTAGGACTTCTGAGCCTTGTGATCTCTAGTCTTGGTTTGGACTGCCTAAAGATGGAGGATACAGAGCAGAAGCTAAAGAAACAGCTGTTGCTACTTGGAGGAATACTCCTGTGGATGTCTGGAATTCTGGCCTTAGTCCCCGTTTCTTGGGTTGCCCATATGATAATCCAGGAATTTTGGGATGAAGACATCCCAGAGATTGTGCCCAGATGGGAAATAGGGGATGCACTGTTCAGTGGTTGGTTTGGTGGATTTTTTATAATTCTAGGAGGATCCCTACTCCTCTCCACAATCTGCTTGTCATCTGACCATCAATTACCAGAGCAATATGCAATGGCAGATATGCAAGACACCCCTCAACATCTGGAAATTGGAA
>WAAD01002290.1:101413-131333 GCA_013389945.1 Fregata magnificens
AAGGGTAGATATCAGGTTTTCAGATTTCTTACTCTTGCATTACAGAAAGGTCTGCCAAACAGGTTACTGTTTACAAGATTGGGGGGAGGGATTGTTTCTTACTAAGTAGTTTCTTTAATACTACTTACCTTCAATTTTAATTACATTAATGGATGAGCTATGGAGATCTAAGTCACCACTGTATTTCTCCAAAATCTGATCAATTGCAGATTTTGTTTTTGTAGGTTTTGTTGGTGGTTGGTTGGGTGTGGGGTTTTTTTTTTTTTTAGGATAAGCAAGCATAAAATATTTAATCTCTAGGCATGCATGGAGAGTTAACCATCTTTTAAATGGCAGAACTCCTACTGGGGCTGCTTTAAACAATGTCTTTTTTACAAAAAGAGTATTAGCTTAAGTCCTGAAACAGTTTGTAGTGCCAGTTCAACATGCATTACAAAAACCTAATACACTACAACCTTGAATGAAGTTCCCTGGACGTATATCATTTTACACTAGTGTAAACTAAATGTTCTTGGACACAATGTCATGTAGTACAAGGTTCTCCATCGTGTGTGTGAATATATGACTGAATGTATCCTTGCCCAATCTCTAAGGAAAGCCAGTATTTCTGCATAATAATGAGATGTTGTCCAGTGCAGAGGTGACCATGCTCATTGATATTGCAATACTTAATGAATGTAAAGAACTAAGTTCAAGTATATGAATCACTTTCTATATAACTTATCCTAAGACTTGTCAGTGATTGATGTGAACTTTCTATAAATCGCAATGATTTTACATTGACAAAGCTGTAGCAGCCATCTGTTTTTGCAAAGAGCATATAAAGACATAGAACAGCAATAAAGGAATTAAATAAAACACTGGTCTGGAAAAAAGCTTTGGTAAAAAAATGTATTTTCCAATCACTGAAACACATGGAAAGTGCAGAGACAAGTTAATCTATGTGATGTATTTGCATACTCTTACAGACAAAATTAGAACAGAAACACATTCAGAATATAACCTGATTAAATATTTAGTTCAGTCCTGAGTATCTGATATTTAATACAGTATAAACATCGCAATAGTAAAAAAAAAAATCTTAAAATTATTTGATTTGTGTTCTATTACAATTTCTGCTAAACTTTGCTCATTTGGCTAAATATTCTTGTACCAGTAATATTTAGATTTTGATATATGCAACTGCAGTGACATTGGTACCTGGAAATAGAACTAATTACATTTGTTATACCCTGCTGTGCAGAGTAAATTCCACTTCCAGAGTAATATTTATAATTTTAAACTGATGGCGTTTTATTTGTATGTATTATTTTAGCTTATTCTATTGAGTGTTTCAAGTGTGAATAATCTGAATTAATAAAAAACCCCCAAAACTCCAAACCCAGAATTGTTAAAAGCTGCCTATAACTATGTTCAACTTAAACATATTCACACTCCTCATTTTCCAAACTGGTAAAGTCTCTCATTTTTAAATGAGTTTTGCAAGCTAAAGCCAGCAATACTTTTAATTTTGACCTCACCTCATGCTTACAAAACAGACCTTTTTTGAAAATTATTCAACATGTGAGGAAAAACAGCTAATCTGGTGAAAATTTAGACAGCTTTAAATATTTTTCAACAATAGCATCCTTAATGTCAAATATTTTTATGGCCAGAACTGAACTATATTAAACAGAACATAAATAAGACAGTAAATAAATAAAAGAAAAATCATAAAGTACACCTCTAAACATCATTCTACAAACAACTTATATAATCAAATTGAGAAGCTGAAACTGTCAACCTTCATTTCACCTCTACATTAAATAATTCCAGATTTGTTGTTTTTTTTTTTTTTTTTTTAAATTGACCTTTCAAACATGAATGTTATCTTAAATCCAAGAAACAAAAAACAAATGGGGCATTCATAAAGGATGTTCAATCAGTCATCTTGCCCAAAATAGCATGTTTGGCTATACATTTAAGTGAACTGATGTATTTGTGCATAAGAAAACCCTTGGGTGTTACACAGTCCTCTCATCACAGAATTGTCACTTTGAATTTGAGACAGCTGCTACCATATTGTGGTTATATTTACTTCCATTTTCTCACCAAGTAATTATAGCCTTTTTGAAAGATGAAGTCCATGCATATGTGGCTTGTTGTTTGGGGAAGAAAACATTAGCCAGTGAATTAAACACATCTGAGTGCAACATATTAAGTAGAAAATGAAATAATTCTGTTAGCTGCAATGTCCACCTACTTACACAGTACCCACAGAAGATAAGATGCCAACTGCTTTACCAAGACAGGGCTGCTTGAACACCTACATCTAATGTTCTGGACTTCTTACAGAACGAATCCAAGTTGATGCTTCTCCCTAGCAGACTGCTTCATGTAAGACAAATTTGAAACATGCCGTTCACATCTATTTATTAAACCTGTGTACCCTCAACTGCATTGCAGGGTCAATTGTGTATTTTTAAAAATGTTATTTATTGTACTGAAATATATGAAGACTTCTGGTCAGGAACTTTTCTTTTTCAGAAAGGGTTTACCTCACCAACAAGACTTCTGATATTTAGGTTAGTATGTGACAGATTTTTCTCCTGGTACAAGTACTTTAATTAAAACATCTTCATATTTGTAAACCTAACAAACACTTTTATGTATTCCTAGTTGGCAATAAGACAGCCTCTAGGACAAAAAATTAACATAGAGCAACTCTCATTTTTAAGTGTACAGTGGATATAACTATTCAGATTTCAATGTTGGTATTACAAATTTGACTCAGCTTCCAGTTCAGAAAGCAGCTGCCCCTTTTGGTAGTCTCATAATAAGTTTTTAGGGTTACTTGTCTGCCTTGCCTTTCTCACTCTCGCGCAGATGCAAGAAACCTTTTAGTGCAGGTTGAAGTACTGTACATTCACAAAACTAATCTCTGAACTCTCTCTCTTCTAATAAAGTATTAAAAAAACAAGAACAGAAGAAATTTGTTTTCAGAAACAAAATTCCAACGTGGGTGATGAATCTAATTAGCAGCTGTTGTGAGGCAGCCTTGATGTTTTGGAAAGGAGCTTACGCTTGTGGTTAACTTTAAACTATAAAAGTCACACTCTTGTACAAAAATATTGCATGGCAAAACAGCCATCTTCACAGTCTGCTCACATGAAAATAGTGAAAAGATAAACAATCTTCTGTTGAACGTAATATTTCTCAACACAGTGCGGTTCAACAGGATACATGCTTAGTACTGCCTTTGTTCCTTTGTTCCATCTTTACAAAATAAAAACACATGCAATACATACAAACTGTACAAAATCAGCATCAGTATACCAAAATTAATCTACTTTGGTTTTCTGGTTGTTGGGTTTTTTTGCCGTTTTTTAAGCATACAACAATTCAATTCACTATATTTTACAAATAAACATATCAATAGTGAATGTAAAATAGAAGATCTTTAAAAGCAGGTCACTGGAACTACAAAGTTCATCTGAAAAGGGATGAGCAAGTGGAAAAACACTTCAATGAAAACGCGTAATTATACATCATCAGCTGGAAGGGCTGGTATACTGATCTTTGCTCTTGTGAAGTATGCTATCTTCTCCCTGAAATTAGAAAAGAAAACAAGTTATTATTTTACTATTTATGGCATGACTCCAATGTCATCTGCTGTACAGTTGCTAATGTTACAACATAGTTCTTTAAAATATAGGTTTGGAAAATATACAGTGCAGGAAATACAGAGTGAATTTATTTACAACAAATGTGGTTGCCAGAGCATTCTGACATAATTCCGTTCTTAGGCAGATTTATGTAAAAAGCAGCTCCAATTTTGAAAAAGAAAAAAATCAATATTTCATTAATAACTCCAATGATGAGACTGAAATATTCATCTAGTCACTGAATTTCCTATGATGATATTTCAGTGGGGGGATGAAAAGGCAAAATTAAACATTTTATCCTGACTTGGGAAAAGGGAGGGGGAAAAGAAAAATTGGGTCTGAGCAAGACTCAGAGAAGCAGAATTGTCAACCCGTTCTCTAGTTGCTTCCCCTGTGCTGTTACCATTTCTGTCTCCTATGAACTGAGGGATTACTGAAGCATAACAACTTTACACAAGCTTGTCTGCCAGCAGCCTAGAAAGCAGATGATAAGTATTAGGGGCTTAAAAATTAAAGCTCAGAAGAGTCATTCTTCTTGAGAGCTTCAAAAATGCCTTTGCATGATTAGTCTTTGAGGCCACAACAGTGTAACAAGTCCAACTAGCAGGGTGAGTACAATTCAGCCTTAGGAGGTAACTATTTGTCCAGTAGACTAATCCATATTTTCCACCAGCAAATCCTGAGTTCCCATCAGAAACAGTACCTCAGAGTAAAATCAACTATGTAAACTGGATTCCTTGGCTAATTGTGTGGTGATTAGACGATAACGGAGAATGGAGTCTTACGATAGCCTTCTTGCATGGAAATGTCGTCTTGAGCACTATTACATGTTCCTGTAAATTTGTGCAGCAGTCTGTCTGTGATGACTGTTACATGACCAGCACTAACCAAAACTCTCTTCTCAAGACTTGCACAGAAAGTGAAAACTGTTTGAAGATACTCTGAATTTCATGCTGAAGATAAACAGCTCAGCTATAACGCTTCTTTGCTGAGGAACCCCTTTCCTTTCTCTCTCGTTTTGATTCTGCATCACTTGCAGAGTTGTGGTTTGCAATGTGTGCCTCACAGGCCCCTATTTGCTTATGGACTTCTCAAACTGCTCATAATAGACTGGGTTAAAAAAGGAAAAAAAATCCTCACAGATATTAGCAGCTAACTTAACTTTCCTATACAGGAATTCAGAAATCAAACTTTAAAAATGTGTTAGTGACAAACCAGATTAAATTAGCTTGCAGTACTGCTTCTATGAGTAAGCATTGTATTTTTCAATCAACAGGTTTATATTTATTTTTATATCAAAGTGTGGCCTTTGGGCTGCTAGCCTGCCACTTACTGTCCAGCCTTTTAGGAATTTAGACCAGTTAGAATTAAGGTTTGAGATAGAAAGTGTTCATTCTGGGTTATGCTAAGCAAGAACACTTGATTAATTGCTTCGTGTAATCGGTTGCTGTTCCCGCAACCAAAAGGAGGAGGGAAACAAAAAGGAGGGTGGCTTCAAGATCCCTCTTGAATAATAAGTCTTGAGCAAGGCACAAGTAGTGGTTAATGCATTTCCTGATGAGATGTATACTGTTCTTCTACTCCTTGAGCGGCGATTTGCTTCAGGCATCACCAGAAAGGATCCCATTACTTAAAGACCACTGTCAACCTACTGTGGGTAAGGTGAGCCACGGCAGTGGTCACACATGTGCTTGCCCACAGCAGATGCCACACAGTGGTCTGAAACTTTTCACTCTGCTTCCTCACCACCACAGCTCAGCTGGCATACTGCCACTTCTGCCATATGAGCAAGTTACCAAGGCCCAGTGCTTTGAAACTCCAGCTCTGAGCTATGTTAGAAATGTGTGATGTTTCTTGCAATTCAAAGGCATGTGAATTTTTGACTAATATTACAGGGCATGTCTGATGATGTTTAGAAATAATTCATGTTACTTCACTACAATAAAAAGAGCATGAAAAGCAGAACAGGCCATACCTGAATGACTGCACCTGCAGTGGCACTTTCTGGCTCTGCTCCCGTAACCGGTATACATCCTTAGAAGCTTTCCTCATCAATTTCTCAGCACTTAAACCTTGTTTCTGTTCTTCTTTTGACTGTTCAGCCTGTAAATGGGAAAAATAACTAATAATAAAATAAAATAAATAATAAAATAAAATAAATAATAAATAATAAAAATAGCTAATAATGAACAGCTACTCATTTCAAAGAAATGACAGATTCTTCTGTGTCAAGCAAAATGCTTGGCAGTGTTAGGTTTGTGGTTGGACTCGATGATCTTAAAGGTCTTTTCCAACCTAAATGATTCTATGAAAATCTCTATACAAAGGGTCAGCAAGACAAAAGACTGACATCACAAGCCTAAGCCATGGGCATGAAATAAGATAACAGAGCTTTTCCTAAAAAAGAATAAATCACAGGTAGCTACTAGGTGTTATAAAGGTTGATATTTCTTAGGGCTAGTTAGACAACACCTAAATTTGTATGAACCAATGTTATCTATCCAAATATCTTTTTAGAACTGGGAGACAGTGATTCTCTTCCCATGTAAAATACTTTTACTTCCTAATGAAATCTCTCAAGAAAGTTGCCTATATCTAATCTGACAGACAAAAAAAAAAAAAAGAGAAGGCGTGCTCTCAAAATACACTTTCAAGTTTTGTTGACCTTGTTAGCAAAGTTAATATTCATGAACTCTTGTGCTTTTGTTCATGACATGACACCTGTTTTGCATGTGAGACTCACTTTCATTTGCATTGTAGCAGTGTAAAAGCCAAGACAAGTGAACAGAACACCAGTGCTAACAAGAGATCAAGGATCTTTCTTGACGTGAACATTGTTGAGCAGCTACATACCAACCAGTAAGTTACAGTATTTCTGTACCTCAGTATTGCTGGCTCTGTTACATATGTCTTTACCAAGCACTGCTGCATCAACAGGAACAGCGCAGCTGTACCATCCACCATTTTGGCAACAGACTGCTATTGAGAGTCATGTTTTGTTTCTTAAAACAACTTTATCAAGGGTTTCTGAATGCCCAGTAGTTTGAACAGCAGCTCTTTTTAGGTGGGCAGTCACCTGGATTCCTTAGACAAACAGCCACCATTCATATGAAGATGAGTCCCATAACACATACGTTATCACCCCCATTGTGTGGAGTGCATGGCATGGGCAATGCCACCTTGAGTGTGCACTTAGCTTCATTTCTAGACTGCAGGGACTGTCAGACAAATGTTATTTACTGCATTTTGGATTTTGCGAGCCATCAAAATTTAACAGAAGCAGTTCACGTTCTTAAACTATTTTTTGAAGTTCTTTAGAGGTTAATTTTTGATGCTTAACCTTAGGCACTCAGACTTGAAAATGCTGTTCTGTTACCTCAAATTAAAACACACACCCAAGCCAGAAAGAGCGATCTTCAAAGTCAGTTTGTAACTTAAGATTTGCGTCTCCGGTTCTGAATTCAACCCAGTAGACTCCCAAACAACAAAACCAGCTAATTCAAACAAGTTAGTCCATACCATCAGTTTCATACTGGGTATTTATAGAAATCTGTTCACAGCAGGATAGTGGTAGCCCGTCTGTTGAAATGCACTCCAGTGTTTTATATGAAAGTGTTTTGCATGAAAGAGCACCACCCTTTCAAAAACTCACTCAAAATCCAGTCAGCTTGTACTGCTGTTAACTTCTTCAGTCCCCAACTCCAAATAGCTATGATTTAAAAATTTAATTAACCTATAAATATTGTTTTCATTATTAGTTAGTGAACATAAATTTGCAATCTACAACTGGTAGTGTATTAATTTTACAGATGTCACCGGCCATATGTTTTATCAGCTCCCCTAGTTAATAATTATCAAAGCACTATACATAAAATTAGAAGATTTTGAAATATTGTATCTTTTCCCTAACCGTACACGAGATTCTTGTGACTGCTGCATTTCAGGTTAACAGCATAGATGACTTCTTTGTTTTAATACTCTCTATTACCATGTACTCCTTTTTCATTTTTTTTAATCCTTTTATTTTTTCAGGATGTTCTTGGAGAAACTTTGATTTCAGCCCAATGTCTCTAAGAGTATACATGTGATAAGGTATGTAAATGACCAGGTTTATATTTACATCATGTTTCTTGAGTGATTTATAAAGATAGTGAATCCTCCATCTATATAAAATACAGAAAAGCACACTAATACATTGGCCATACATTCAGTAAGTGCCAAAAATCTGGCACTTATCTGCCAAAAGTAAGTGCCAGATTGGAATCTCTGTATCTGCATTTAGCTTAAGCGTGAGATAAAGAAGAAACACTATCAAAATTAAAGCTGAAACACTAAGTCCTGTCTTGTTCTTCAGTGGTTTTTCTATAGAAGAATGAAAGCGAATCTAAAGAAAAACTGTTAACTGTACTAAACACCAAAACACTGAACAAGGACATATTTGCGGTATTAATGACATAACTACAGATTACCTCTACATAGAAGATGTACTGAAAAGAAGTAAAGAAGATCTTTACAGATATTCACAGGAATCTTTTTTGGACATACACAAAGAGGAAGTACTTCAGAGGACACTAGGTGTCTGAACACTTACTTGTATGAGGATTTAAGACTCAAAAATAAGACTTCTCACAAAAATGCAATCTAAATAAGAGAAAATGCTTCTGGTGCACAGAAGAATCACCTACTGTTTTCTGATCTGCAGGCATTAGTGGGCTTTACATACTTGCTGTACTTAGGAAGTTGTGCTAGGAAAGGGAGGGAAGATATGGAGTCTATGTATTTGACTTCAAGCAGAGTAACTGTGTGCTAGCGAGCAGCCACTGATTTTCAACATCCCCCACATCTGCGGTTTCATTTTTCACTGGAGAGTCTCTCAATTTCTCTGGCACTTCCAGCTGCTGCATTAGTCTGCGCCATTATAATGCCTGCAGGATCTAAAAAATAATCTATGACAATGTTCTCTAGGCTGCTGTGTTTTGCTAACCCAAGAGGAAACACTGACAGCAGAGTACAGCATTCTCAGGGTTGTTTTGCTCCACAGGGGGAGGCTGCAATGATTTTAAGGGTAAAAATATTTCTAGAAACTTTGTAAGTGCTCTTCAAAGAGGTGGAGTGGCTGTGATCATTGTTCTGACTTTTAGCTTGGGAAGGACTTAAATGCTGTGCTGCAGCCTGCATATATTTTAGGAACATATATTATTAACCTTATTCCTCATCGCAGTGTGTGTCATGGTGTTGATCGCTGACACCAGAGATATAACATATGACAAACCTATCTGCTGCCTTGAAAGAGCCAGCTGAAATAAGAAAGCACAAATCCAAAGGATTTATAATATTAAATGTTGCAGAGGCATACTCTATTCTAGTGGGAATAGCTTTAGAGTGGGAGGAGTTTTAAATTAAATAAATAATTAAAAATTAACATTTCTATCCTGCATCCAGCATTAGATATAAACTATGAACTTCTAAATAAATTTAGCTATGCTTCTTTCATATAAGCCACTATTTCTATGGGTTAAAACTTAGATCAAATTCATACAATGAATTCACATGGTAAAAAACCACAGTTACACTGTGTGATGTTTAAATGTTGTGCCATCTTCTCCCATTTTGCCCAAGGGTTTTTCAAAACACTTGTCAACGCTCAGCCTAAACTCTGCTAGTATCTTATAGCCATTTTAGAACTCCACTATATAGCCAATAGCAGATGCCAAGGAGAGAGAGACAGGAAAACAGAGAGGACAGAATAGGGCATAAACATAGAGCTGGGAGAACATATTGGGAAACAGTTTTGTTTCCTAAGCTATCAGATGGTCAAGGACTTCTTGAATTAGGCGATATCATTATGGTTAATGACCTCTGATGGATTTTTCTTCCATGAATGTATCTAACTGCTTTTTGAACCTGTGCAAACTTGCAGCACTCACAATGTTCTGTGGAAAACATTTTTAGTGTTTCTAAATGTTGTGCTATGTGTGCTTGCATATAAACTGCCACCTCTTCAACACCCTACTTCCTGTATTATAAAAGACAATGATTAATTGCTCTCCTCCACCTCACTCATGATTTTATAGACTTCAGTTGTAGCTACTTAGCCACTCCTAACATGGAAGCTGTTTCCTCCTTTGACCATACTTGTCAACCCTCTGTAGTTTTATTATCCGCTTTGAGAAGGGGAACCAGAGCTGAACAATGTTTAAGTTACAGGCATAACATGTATTTATATCAGGAAACAATGATTTGTTTTGTTCCAACTTTTCTTAGTAATTCCTGTCTTATTTGCTTTTTGACATCTGCTGAGTGCTGTGATGTTTTTGCTGATGTTTTTCCTTCTTATATCCAGAGTATCTAATTTCTAACATCTAATTCAGAGCTCAGCTTTATATATGTAAATATGAGGATCATCCCCTCCCTCCTCTACACAAGGTTGTTTATTGATATTTAGCTTTTTTTAAAAACAAACAAAAAAACCAAACCCCAAACAACCATTGCTTACATATTAGGGGGTCCTCTGCACCTTGTTAAAATTGCTTTCCATTTTTATGACTCTGAATAACTTGGTGTAATCAAAACACTCATCTCTATCAACCAGAAACAGCTGAAGAGTACAAATCCCTCCTGGATGTCACTAGCAACCTCCCCTCATTGAAAACTGGTGTACATTGACTGACGTAGATGGGAAGGGGGCTCCAGAGGGCATCTACTCCAACCTCCTGCTCAGAGCAGGTAAAGCTAGAGCTGGGTACTCAGGGTCTTGTCCAGTTAGGTCCTGAGTATCTCCAACCGTGGAGGCTGGGCCTCTATTCCAGTGTACAATCACCCTCACAATTAAAAAAAAACAACACCCCCACCCCCAAACAAAACTCAAGAAACAACAACAACAAAAAACACCACAAAAAAACAACCTCCCCCAAACAAAAACCCCAAAACATCCAACTTATTCATGCATCTTGTCGGAATTTTCCATGTTCCAGCTTGCCACTGTTGCCTCTCTCACTCCTCCTATCCTGTTTCTTGTCTTTTA
The DNA here is from genome assembly GCA_013389945.1 of Fregata magnificens. Taxonomy (NCBI): domain Eukaryota; kingdom Metazoa; phylum Chordata; class Aves; order Suliformes; family Fregatidae; genus Fregata; species Fregata magnificens. Next base: position 112,082 of record WAAD01002290.1, read on the forward strand.
TCCACATGAGAGCATCCCATCTTCCCTTACGGCAGTTTGGAGACAGTGAATATATACTTGTATTGTTTTAGAGAACATCACATGAAGAACAGAATTTAGCTTTTCTTTGCCAAAACTAGAACAATTATGTCCTGCATAAGGAAATAAGCCACAGTGGAAGTACCGCCTTTCCCACATGCCCCTAACACTGTAAGTAATGGTCACTGCCTCTCTCTACCTGTTACAAAGATCTTTTGACTACAAATTTTGTGCAGACTGCAAATCAACTGATGCTGAAGCACAAAAAGCATATGCATGTCTGCAGAAGTATGGCTGGGACGTGAGAATTTTAGATTAACTTGTAAGTAAATGCTATTTTACTACACCAACTACAACTATTACTCCAAATAATAGAGATTCTACTCTGAATTACTGAAGCATTTAGAGGTCACTAGAAAAATACTACCTCAAATTCTAGGTCTACATGGTGTAGTATTGACTAATAAAGAAATATTGTTTACACTATGTAATTCAGAGATACAATTAGTCAAATGTGTGCTTCTGTAAAAATCTTTAACATGATAGACCGAATTCTTTAACGAATTTATAGAAAAGGTAGGGACATAAGTGTATTCATTCACACAATATCTGTATGCTGCTCATACCTGTTTTTCAGCTTGTTTCAAGAGTTTCTGGAATCGTTCATCCTCTAGCACACACAGGGGAAGGTCTGTCTCTCCTCTACCTTTCATTTCCTCAAGCTTTTGTTTAAGATCCCGCAAGGCCTGAAGCTCATCGTTCAGACGATTCTGTCTTGTGCGTGATGCCTGGAGGTCCAGCTCCAAGTCAAGAGAAGTGCGTACGGGGCACTCTTGCGTAGCTCTTCGCATGATTGGTTGGCAAACAGGCTGAATCATTTGGGAGACAGAACAATAAAAATTAATATCTAGAGAGGCTAGTGTAGGGTTTGACATAATACAGTCAGAAAAGCTCAAATATTTTTTGTTTTTGTTTAGCAGAAAGCTGCTACGATGAGATCCAAGTCCAAAATTCATCTATTCTGGAATTTTTCTTCAGTCGCTAGCTAAAAATAAATGCAAAAGTTTCTCCAACGAGGTGTACAATGATGTATTTACAGGTTAAAAACAAAAAACCGTTCTGATCCCCAGGACAACACAATGCCAGGAGGTCAACACTACTTAGACTTCCCCATAAATTTCAACTACTTTATTTTTATAAACATTTGCTTTTTCAAGGCCTAAGCAAACACATAATGTTACGAACTCTGTAAATACGCATTTCTTTAGTGTAGTTCACATTATTTACTGTCCTTTCACTGTGCATTTTTGCATGAATAAGTTGGGCAGGAGAAACCATCCCAGACTATTCAGTATTTCTTTCTTATGCCAAATGTAATCCTGCTACCTGGTAACAAACCTTCCGCAGAAGTGGTTTTTTTAGTTATGATCAAGATTAAAATACAACTTTCTCAACTTATGTAAGAATGAACTCCATGCAAGAGAAATACAATCTTACTCCCGTCCTTCAATCCTTTTGCTACTCAAACACTCCTGGAGAAGAGTAAATCCCCTTTAAAAGGACATCTGAATCCTTGAAATTTCCACCAAAATTTGCTCAAGATATATGTTGCTGATGTTGACTTTTTTGCAGTGTAAGCCACCTTGGGTCACTTTGTAATATTTGGGTTCTTTAATAGATATCTCTGACAGTAACACGCTAAAGTTCAACAGTAAATGCCACGATGCTGAGCACTAGTGTCTTGCTGCTGGCTTCAGCCACAACTCGAACAACTTAAGCTTTGTTGGTGGGGGAAGATGTAGGACTGAGACCACCGTGTTGAAATATCAACCTGAAACTACAGGACCACATATGGTATTTGCATTGCTTTTGCTGAAATACTTGAAATAAAGCACATGGTTTAAGTTGTTTGTTATTCCTTCTCATCCCATACTTTGTTTTAAACCATGTCCAGGTAACATAGCACATACCCGTTTAACTCTTAGGCTCCGCCGTTCTGTGGCATTTCTCACAAAGAGAGACTTTTTGGCTAGCGTTGAGCTGTCGCTGTCACTTCGATTCAACTGTTAAAACGTATACAACAGAGACATAAAGCATCTTCATATACAAATACATCTGTATTGATATAACCAGTCAGAAAACCTCAGTGTTGATACATATGTAGGTCATTCTTAGCATAAAGCAAAAACTTCTTCAACTAGAATAAGCATTTACTCTAAAATTCTATTCCTAAACCAAAGACAACCATTCATAGAATCATAGAATAGTTTAGGTTGGAAGGGACCTTTAAAGGTCACCTAGTCCAGCCCCCCTGCAATGAGCAGGGACATCTTCAACTAGATCAGAGCCCTGTCCAACCTGACCTTGAATGTTTCCAGGGATGGGGCATAATTGATATTACTGAATGAATAGTAAGTAGACTCTTTAGGAATGCAAGGAAGGTAACTATGATTATTAAGTACTGCCAAATCACTGTCTGGCTTTTATATGACTGCAGATTATAAACTATGGATTTCATTTACCTGGGACAGGCTTTTAACAAATTTACTGCAGGGAAGGTAAATTATGTAGGCATGCACCTGTCCAACAAATGGTATTTTTGTATTATTATTATTATTATTATTATTATTATTATTATTATTTGTAACAAGTATAGGTGTGCCTACAGCTTCCTTCAGAAGCACTTCCTGCTTCTCAAAAATATGCACCACAGCTTGGCAGTAGTTTCTTCTTAATTACAGCATTAGTTCCACATACATCGGTGCAGACTGATTGTTAAGATGCATCAGCATGCATGGTGATAACCTTCAAAGAAAACAGAAGCATCTAGCTGCAGGATATTTATTTCACCTCTTCAGAAAAGAAGAGACAAAAAGAATCATTCTGCTAACATTTCAATAACCAAAGCCAGAGCCCTAAACCATGCTTAGACAGGACTGACTGGGAGTTGGGGGTGAGAAATACAACCTCTTGCAATATGAATACACCTCTTGAGAGACAAATCTGTCTTTTCACCATGGAGCCACTACTGGAAACTCACCCCTGGATATGCACAGGTGGCTATCATCACTGATGTTCTTTAAGCACTTTTCAACGGATATTTTCAAAGGCACCAACAGACTTGGGGTCTGTCCTTTAGGATATGAGAGTAGGTGCTTTCTTAAAGGTAGGCCATCTCTTCTGAAAAGAGAGCAGCTGGCAGTTAGCCAGACCATATCCAACAGATGCTTTCCTCTAGCATGGCACCACAAAGCAAGCGAGGCTGGATATGCTTGTAGTGCAAGCTGGGAACTAGGACTGGGGAGACCCGAGGTGTTCAGCCCTCTGTGGACTTGGATGCAGCTACAGTGCCCACTCTTGAGCCCCAAGAGTGGACTACAAGTATTTCTGAAGCTGCAAAAGATTAATCTGTGCAAACATGTTTTTTTCCTAGGCTACTTTGCTTCCAGGAAATACTGTACACAATGAGAAATAGAATGGTTTATTCAAGATATGTTTTTTTAGATTCTGGCTTCTAGCAGCAGGTACATAGCAATGTTCAAAGCTACAAAAGCCCAATACTTTTCCAGGTGCAAAAACCTCAGGAGTTTATACTAACTAAACTGTCAGAGCAACTAGTGGTACTTCCCAACTAGTGTTACTTCCTGTCGAAGACCACCACAAGCAGTAAGCTAAGACTACATTTTTTTGCCAGTACCACTAGTTTCCAGTGTGCAGGGATTAAGATGAAGGCTAGGTTCTGAATTCAGCCAATAATCTATCCAAATTATGTAAAGATTGTTACAAAACTATCTGCTATGTTTCATTCTGGAGGATATATGGAATAGTTATTTAAGTATGTAGATACTCACTACAGGTTTTTGGTTTTCTGGGTTTTTTTTTTTTTTTTTAAGCCATCAACTTAATGTTTCCAAATGATTAAGGCAACCACCTCTAACTGAACTGGAGAAGAATTAAAGCATAGGTTGGGTTTGTGGGTTTTTTTGTTTTGGTTTGGGTTTTTTGGGGTTTTTTTTGTTGTTGGTTTTTTTTTTTTTTTTTTTAAAGTCATACTCGTGTGAGTAACCTGTAGGAACTAAAGATCAAAAACAAACTGCCTTTTCTAGGGTGTCTGTAACTAAAATCTATAGAGCTGGTAATCCATGCTTAAATCTTTAAACACATGATTTTCACAGTTAGTTTAGCAGCTACAGGGCTGATAATTTAAATCTTTCTTTTCCATGCTACCATAGATCTAGAGAGACTGGGGAACTTTGTTGCCAAAGCCATGTTTAAGACTCAGCCCCTAGGCAGCGCTCGCACATCTTTCGAAGATGTAATTACAGCAGGATTTGGGCTGCCCAGGTTTAAAACCAGTTGAGATACAAAGTGAGATTTAAAATTGATGACTGGGCTCTTTCCGCACTGTTACCCTTAAATAGTTACATTATTAAAATATGGTAATGCAATGGCAGTTTACAGTGAACTCTATTCTACATTTTAACAAATTATTTTGCTGTGTGAGAGCTGTAGTTGCTGACGTGCAGTGAAACACACTTTTTGCAGACAGCCAGCACAGGAATCTGTGTTAATTCTCTCCAATGGGATGTATTTTTGCCGTAGTAAAGGTGTTTTGCAAGAGTATGCAACTCTGCTGAAAGTCAGTTCTACTATGCGTCAGGTCAGTTAGGGCAAGAAAGAACCTAGAGACAGCACAGGCTCTGCCTCTTGCAGGGAAAATTGGTACATGACTCACTGTCATTAATGCATCATTCCCAAGAAGTTAAATGACTCTTTAGTCAATAGCTCTTCATTCCAAGTGTTTTTCCTCTTACCCTACAGATGTATTGGTTCCGCTCGCCTGGAGAGAACGTTTGTGAGCGCACTATCATGCTGTTCCTGACAAAAGGACGCTGTCTTGAGCTCCAGCTGGCTCTGTCCTTGGGTCGGACTGTTGTGCTCTCATTCACCAATTCCTCAGTGTTAGTCTCTTTATCAACCTGTGAAAAGGAATTTACTTTATAAGAACTGCTATATCCAGACACATGCCACTACCTAGTTTTTGTGCCTTTGGATTTTACAAGCATTCTTGTTACCTTCTAGAGGATGGAAAAAGACCAGCAGTAAAAAGCATCTTGCACATACAGAGAAGCTATGCTAAGTAAAGAAACACAAAATTCCCCAAATGCTTAACAGTGTGTGGGGAGTCTTTGAAGGTATTCTTTGTACCCAGTAGAACCAAAGCTTCTGCAGAAAGGCCTTTGCTGCCCTGCAGATAGTCTGATGCAACCATAGCGCAACAAGTGTTTTGCTTTGCCATTTGCAGACATTATTACTATTATTATTATTGTGCATTTATATTTATTTTGTTCTGCATTTGCAGAAGAGCAAGGTTCCGCTGTGCTAGACATGGTGCCTATGCACACTGAAAGGGGCAGCTGGGAAAGTTACGTTGCCCAGGTTCTTCCAGACATACTCTCGTATGTCCCCAAACACCAGCAGTGGGGCTGCTTTATGGCAATCTGCAGAGCTGCACCAGCCTTGTGAACCCAGGGAAAAGACACTGTTAGCTGCTGTCCCTCAGAAGGGGCTGCTGCCTACTACAGTTGCCCCACACATGCCACAGGGAGCCGCAGGTGCCAACATCCTTGTAGGCGGCGCAGCCTGTGCTTACATGCAGCAGTCATCCTGACAGCCTGGCTAGAACAAGCACTGCAGCAGCTGGCACATCTGATGTTACTGATGCGCACTGGGGTGTTTTCTTCAACTTGGGTAATTTAATGAGGTTCATGGTTTTCAGTGTGCATGTGATAAACACAGTGACCTAAACTGCACAACTGCAACCCTGAGAGGATCTGGCATACAAAGATCTATACTGTGGCTGGCTTTACAATGAAGTCTGCTATGTCTTTCACTCACTGTCCAGGTCCGTCCAGCCCGGGCTTAGCAAAACACTCGTGTGTGTGCCTAACCTTCAGATGTTGTCCTTCATGTCTCCCCTTGCCAAGTTAGGGCTTTCATCTACATTTGCTTCCTACCCAGCAGACTGTCAGTCCTTTTAATACCATGGCCGTAGCTCATTTGGCATCTTGCCACATTAATTGGAAGTTAATTACAGTTTCCAGCAAGTCCACTGAGGTGCTGAACTTTTATATTGTCACAAACTTGAAGGAACGAGATGTCATTCTTTGCCGTTTTACCTTTGCTATTTTACAGAACCTGTGGGTTTCACGCATGCAACTGTTTTCATTAAGATGCAGAAAGGTGTTCTAAAAATTTTATTTCTAGAGTATGGGCTACCATATCAGGGATATGTTTACTAAAAATTTACTAAAAGTGCTTTCAGAAAGGTGGAATATAATTTAAAGTAAACAGTTAACAAGAACATGGAATTAAAATTTGTTATGTGCAGTGTGTGGGTAGCTCAATAGTACACAGTTTAATATACATTTTGGAATTTTCTGTTCATTAATCTTTCCTCCTCTTCTCTGCTAAGCCAGTTTTTGCATTTCACACCCTAAAATAAAGGGAAGAATTAAGGAAATCCCCTCACTGGTTTAAAGATCTTGACCCCTGTTCTGTCTTCCCGCTGTTTATCAGATGAATCAAGAAAAAAAAAAGGAAACAATGAAACAGGTGTGGAGAATATTTTAAATATGCACAAGTTGAAGCTACTGAACTGCACTTGTATTCCGAGTATTCTCCCTATGCAACAAAAGAAGTGAAGATAGACATTTTTAGTTAATTGTCTTTGACTTAGAAGTTCTGCCTATCATGTCTGTTAAATGCCCCCTTCATAGTTGAGAAGTGACCACACCGATTTAGTTAAAAGTACATACTGACAAGTGCTACAGCAAAGGCCACATCAAATTGTAAATGCTCAGATGCAGCAGACTTCTACATTAACTGCTCAGAAATATATCTTCAGAGACAGTAAGATACTGTAGGAACACATATTTTAGGATATTCACCAGTGTTAGTATTACAGCAGCTTGCTGGCTTTCATGGGCCTCATCACTGTTCTCTCTGTCCTTGTCTTCATTTGTTTCTGGTGCATCAATGAGTAACCCCATGTCATCAGCACAGTTGCCTTCTACTCCTAGCTTAATGCCATCTTCCTCTTCATCCACAATTTCATCAGAGGCTTCTGCAAGCATTTCTAACCTGTATGAACAGAAGTAGCCCAAGCTTATTCTCAAACTGAAAAAGCCCACCAGAGAAAGATATCAGAATGCCTAGGCCTTCACCCATGTATAATGTACGGATTTTCCCGATAGGGGAAACAAGAGTATCACCCAAATGCTTCCATTAAGTTCATGTGAAGGCAAATTTCATTATATGCTCCAATAAAACCCAGCAAGCTCTACTACAGTTCACCTTCAAGATCATTATGACAACACTGCACTACATTCAATAGCCATATGTTGATAACGTTGAAGGAGTTTAGTTGTAATAAATTAATAAAACAAATGAGCCAGTCTCTCCTTCCCCTACAGTACAGCATGTATTTATTCCTACACTGCAGCTAAGAAATTACACAGGAACAGAACTCAACATAGCAATTTAGCAAGAAATCTGTTTCTTGGGAAAGCTCACAACTTCTTCAAAAACAAGACCAGCGATGGAAGCACACACATACTGACTTTGTCAGACAGCAGATCCCTTTTTAAATCCTATTAGTTGCTTATTATAGTTAAAGTAACTAATATTTGGTATGAGACATTCTAGCACACCTCCAGTGGCTTAGACTCCCCAAGTAGTTTCACAGGAAGATGTACATGGAATGGAGGAGCATCAGCAGTAGGAGTTAATAGAGCAGCCAAGACACTGTAAACCTAAAAGAAGGTGAATGAATTGACCACACAAGAGAACGAGACTTTACCCCAGTTCCAGTGGTGGTAAGACACTGCAACAGGTTGCCCAGAGAAGTTCTGGATGCCCCATCATTGGAAGTGTTCAAGGTCAGGTTGGACAGGGCTTTGAACAACCTGATATAGTGAAACATGTCCCTGCCCAAGGCAGGGGGGCTGGACTAGATAATCTTTAAAGGTCCCTTCCAACCCAAACCACTCTATGATTCTATGATCTCCTCTGAAAGTACAGCCCTTTCGTTTGTCTAAGAATAAGAGGAACGAGCGGAATCATTCAGGCATGAACAGTGAGGGAGGAAAAGTGGCTTTACCAGTCTTCCTCAGAGCCTCTTTGCTCCTGTTCCTCCTCCTCGTCGTCTTCAGCCAGCTCTTGTTCTACTGCTTCCAGCTCAGCAGATGTCCTCTCCAGCAGAGCTGACACAGCATCCTGCTCACAAGGAAAGAGAAGATGAAACCAGAATTGAGTGATACCTAACACAGGTAAAAGAATGACAACTCTTGCAAGAGCTACATTGCCCTGTTGCTCCCTGATGTCAGCAAAACCATGACTCAGATCACACGTATAAGGGGTTTGAATTGTCAGTGTGTAGCACATTAACGGATTGTTTTTATACAGAGTAAATCTCAATCAAAAATAGATCGTTTGTAAAATGATAATGCAATCAAATATGCTCCTGTGATCCTTTAATGTCTCATCTCTCTTTCCCTCTCATACCTGTAATATCCCTATGTAAAAAAAAGTTGTTCTTAAAAGTTACATTTTAACATAGTTCTCTTAAGGAGGTATTAAAGCAGAAAGCTTATTTAACCAGAAGAATTAGTATGTGATTTGCATAAACAGCATTTTCAGTGCAATGGCTTTAAGTATGCAAATTCATATAATCAATAAATAGCAATTTTTAATGTGTGCATATGAAAATTAATGGTAAACTTAAGGAAGCTCTTCAATAACATTCTTTTTAAAATGAAACACAGCTGAAGTGTTTCGAATCGGAATGCAATTTTGTACCCCACTAAGAAGCATCAGCCCTATCCATGCTTGCTAACAAGTCAGAAACCCCATATAAGGGCCTACTCACACACAAGGTCACTATAGACAAAAGTGCCTGCAAGACAACAGGGCCTTGGACCTTCAGGGGAGGACAATTCACAAATTCAGGTAACCACAGTGCAACAGCACAATTAGAGTCTATGGCTTTTTTCTTTCTGTTACAATAATAGCCAACACATTGCTCACCAAGTCCAATGAGTCTGATGACTGCTTGCTTAACACAAACATGGATTCTTCATTTTGTTCCTTGTTTTTTTTGCCAGGAATTTGCTTGCAAGGCAACAGGTTGTACCACAGAGTACAAGTCTCCTCAGAAAATGATAAATCTGCCAGACTGATCTGAGTCCCAGCCTACACAAAATAAGAAAGGTGAAGAAAATTGTTTAAATTTGTTTGGGTTTTTTTCTGCAAGACAGCTGAAAATGAATTCTACAGTATTTATCATGTAAAATAGGCAGCACAAATTTGACATGAATCTTAATTCCCTTTTTAACTGTACAATTTTCTGTTTCCCTTCACTTCTAGTTAAAATACACAAATAGAAGTACATGGAAAGGTCCTTCATATTGTCCATTCTGCCATCTTTTATTTCAGTCTGCAGAATTTCTCCCCACATGCACACACACAAAATCCTCTATATCACTGTAATGCACACGTCTGCTTTCTATAGCATTCAATAATGAAAAACTGTCAATGAAACCTGCAGCATCAACTCATGGAGCAGCAAGTTTCAGTCAATTTTTCAGTTGTTCCACCACAAAAATCAATACGGCAAACAACAACAGATGACCTTGCTTGCTCTAACCAGTGAAGAAGCAGATGAAAAGACAGTAAACAGATTAAGAAACCCTTTCATTTGGACAAGCACTGACATACACCGAGTTGGCACTCTGGGAAAACTTATGAAGTACTCATGTTTGGGCTGTGCCTTGGAGATTAAAATCCTCTGTTCTTTGGCAAAGCAAATCATCTTCACAGCTACTGGGCTGCATACATAGCTCTTGCCAAGACTGTGGTCATGTTACCCAGGGCTTTCTGCCGGGGGTCCTGCTCCCAACTCTTTCTTTTAATCTTGTGATTAACCCTTCTGTCTTTGGTGTTTGGGTTTTTTTTTTTTTGGTTGTTGGGTTTTTTCCTTCACCTTTGTATCCTGCATTCTGTAGCACTTTTGTTCTGCTGCCCTTCCCTTACCTGAGGGGAAACCTCTTACATACTGAAAAAGGCCACCACATTTCCCCAGGAATTAAGTTAACGTCTACATTTTTGAAAGTGCGAGGCTGTTCCCAGTAGTCGAAGCTGATGAACCCCACCAGATTCCAGCATCTCTTCAGCTTGTTGTAACTAAAAGTCTCACTGTGCTATTAAGTCAGACTCATGGTGAAAACTAAACTGAGTTGTACCAGACCATGCAAAAGCAATCTGAAAGTAAATGAAGCATCACTAATTAGGTGATGACCACAATTAACAACAAAATTTAAGAAGTGCCAGTTTCCAATAGGCTGGTCTATGAATGTCATGCCTTTTTATTATTTCTACAGATCATAAAGACTAAAAAGGTAGACATCATATAATCTACAACAACGTGCAAAAATGTAATTTAGTTTGTTCTTTGAGACAAGTTGTGATAATGAGGGTTTGCTTTTTTTTTTGGACATACTGTGGCTCTTATTCAGCTTTTACTTTAAAATCTAGAGTAATGTTGCAATGAAGTTTATGAGTTTTTTTAATGTATAAAACTGCAAAGATGGCCTATATATCTGTATTTAAAGGGTTAAGGTAATGCAGTGTTAGAATTATGAAAACACCTCCTAAAATTCCCAACCAGGATTTAGATTCTGTGTCAGGAATTTCAGACAAAGGTAGTATTTTATGTACTATAGCAACAACAAAGTTATGCTTCAGAGTTTGTCTCCAAGTACTGTGGAATTTTAGCAGCCTTGACCATCAAAATAAGAGGGGACACTATAAACAAATGCATGCCAGAAAAAGCCAAAAATAAAACTGCATACCAAGCACTCTTCCCGACGGCTTCTACTGACAGCACAAACATCTACCCGCAGCGTCTTCTGTAGCAGTGTTACTTGGGAAATGGCTGCTCTGAATATCTCGTTGAATAAAATGGTTTCCATGGCAGGATGAAATTTTGTGCGGAACAGACAGCTGATATCAGTTGAGGATGGAAGTACTGCTACTCTAATATACCTGCCAGAAACAAAACAAACCAAAACCTTTACTGGTATTTAAACTAGCACTTGCTCGTGATGCATGATAGAAGTTGACGCCATCGACTAAAGGACTGTATAGCAAGAAAAATGAAACAGCAACAAATCAGAGGTGGAATGGAAAAAGAGGTGAAAAAGAGGAGTGAGAAACTCCTCCTGCCCCTTGCTCAAACATTTCCCAAAAAGGAATTTCTGTGCCTTGTAAGGTAGTAGCAAGAGAGGTAGCTATTTCTGTCTCTATCCAAATTTATCCTCTGGTTTAGTATGGTGAACACTGAGGATCATGTCACAGATGGGAGGAAACAAGATCTTAATGTTAATTATAAAAAATGAGAAAAATTTGGGTGGATGTAAAAATTAAACTCTTTAGAACGATGTGAGCAGCACTGAAAAGCAGTGATGTCTTTTAATCTTTTAAAGAAACAAACAAAGCAAAACCTCCAAAGAAACCAGAAAGCTAAGGAAAATGAGGAAGAAAATAGCTAGGCCCATAGCTGCTTAAGATCAATTCATAATATATTAAGTGAGACTTAGAAGAATGCATCTTGCAAGCCTAAACTTAAGCACAGGGAATAACTTGAAATTGTTACGCAGCTGCATTCTTTCTATAGAACAAATATCAATGGATATTATGTGGATAAAGGTAATACTTGCTAACTTGCGGGTCTTGCTTTAGTAGTAGCTTGATAAAGACATTCTTAATGCAATTTGTACATGTTATTTACGTATTGCACAGCTTCTCATACACATGAATGAGCATAGTAATTGTTTTACATCTTTTCTGTGTCTATGCATTAGCCTATTTCTGGTATTGGCTTTAAATGTAATTGACATTCACGGTAGGCTAGAACGCAACGAAGCTAGCTAAAGCAAGAAGAAAGTGGGCCAAAGAAAATGATTCTGGAAAAAACTTGTTCTCCCAAAATTTATAGTACTATTGCTGTATTTTCTGGTAATGACTTTGTACATACTGTTATTATTATTAAAAACTTAGTTTTACATTAATTAAACCAAAAGAAATTAAGTCTGGGAGAAATTTGATTTTGTTGTTTGAATTTGGGCATAGCCTTTATTCCCCAATTATGCCAAGCTTCTTGGGATAAAGAGTAAGATCTAAGGTGTTTGGTTTGCATGTATAGCCTGGATAGCAGGTATCCAGCATTTTGACAAACGAATCCCAAAGTCAAGTGGTAGTGTAATGTAATTCCAGTAGTGCTGGTACTGTATTCACATAAAGGCCGGTGAGCAATTTGCATGGTCTACTGAAAACAGCCATTTTAATAGATTAAGCAATTAGGAAACATTTAGAAAAGAGGTAGGAAGAGAAGATAAAGCATATTAAAAGTATGTTTAAAAGGTGGTCCATTGGAGCTTTCTTTTAATAATTGTTAGCCAATTTACTGGCATCAGGCCAGAATGAGGGGTAAACAGAGAAGTAAAAGATAAATTGCTCGCTGGCTTTGTTTTACAAGAGTGCTTACTTTCATTTGAATTAAAAAAGTTAAAAAGTCAACCCATGGCTCAGATTTTGCTGTGACAAACCTATGACTTCACAACTGATGAAAAAATGATCCTGATGCAAAGAATAAGTATTTGGCTAGGCTCCACCTGCTCTAAAAGTGAACAGCTTTTACAAACAGTGTGGAAACAGATATCAGTAAGACCTCATGTCAAATCTATTCCTCTGTGTGTAAAGGTTCAATAAAGTACTCATCCATCCAATTTGATGTTCTAGAAAATACAGTTATAACATAGCATCATTTTCCAGACCCAATTTTTATCACTGTACATATCTGTACAGTATATACATATATGCATACAGTGGCAAGTGACAGAAAAAATGCTACTTGCAAGGTCCTTCCTTTACCCTGTCCCTTCTTCCTCCTTGTTTTGGGTAGCTTTAGTTTTGTTAAATCTTTTTAGCAGCAGCAGGTCTGGACTTCTGCACTGAAGACGCTTGACTACTAATTACAACTTCATACTTTAATTCCTAAAAAGATGCCAGCTATGACCTAACTTTATCTTACTGAACATTTTGTTGACGTTCTTTTTATATTCCACATTGTCTACTTTTCCTCTCAGCTGTGTCAATTTATTCTTCTATAGTTTTTCTACATTCCTGTGCTAAATGCTAGTGGACTTGGAAGGTCAGCAGGGGAAAGACAGAGGTCAGAGGAGGAAGGATGGTAGTAGACAACAAAAAAACCCAAAACCAAACAGAAAAATCCAACCAGCACCGAGGCCTGCATCCCTATACATCCTTTCCATATTCAGTGGCTTCTTATTGATCTGCCAATCAAATTCAAGGTGATGGGGGACAGGGAGAAGGGAACCAGCAAGAAAACCAAGTTTTCCAAGGATTGATTATGTTCTTCTCTAATCTTATTAAGCTTCTCAACAGTTTAAGACAGGTTTCCAGTCTGTAAAAAAAGCTCACTGAAGTACAAGTATCCCCAAGGAGCAAAGGCAAGCTGTACTTATTTGTACGGATGAGAGTTTTGGATTAGAATCTCAGTGGTAACATTTTCTTGTTCAGACATTTTTGTTCATTTTCTACATACGATTTCCACTGTAATTACTTTTAGACCTTTCCTGTCCAATTCAACACAAGAACTAATTCTTAACAGACCTCCAAGCTCCAGTTGTTAGGGAAGGTGTATCTCAATGTGGCTGTGCTTGTCCACTTGTAATTTATCAAATTACCCCTTACCTTTAAAAGCTCACATAAGAGACACATACTATTTTAACATAATTTTACATCAAAATGCCACATAAATGTAAAAAAGATAACATTCTCAGCTGAAAGAATGGCAAAGTATCAAAAGAACATTTTAGTAACTACAGAACAGCTGTTCTGCACTCGCAAAGCTACAGAATGTTTAAAAACACTAAACAAAGCATCATTTTAAAAAAATCCTTTTTGTTCCACTTTAGTGCAACGTGCAAATTTCCTGATAACTTGTTTTTCTTGCAGCATTGCTAGAATATGTAAAACCTAAGTACTACTACAGTTTGAAAAGCTTTATGCATATTTTAGTGCTGTTAAGCAGTAAATCAATCCGTTCCTGTGGAGAATTTCTACAATTTATTATTATACTCTCCTATTTCAACACTACTGCTCAGTAATTGACTTACACTTTAGAACCAAGGGGGACAGAAAACGCTGGAAGATTTCTGAGCCGTACTATGATTATCACAAAACTTGAATTGCTGTGGTCGTATCTGTTAAAGAAAGGACAACATGAGGGAAGTTTACTATTTGCATTTACGTATGAACAGAAATATTCCCTTTGCTGGTCACTTACCTGAGTCCTATTTGTACCTGGGCAGCCTCTAGAGTTGTTGCATCATCTTCACTGTATACAATGTCCTCAGTTTCATTTGGTCTAGGGCAAACAGGCAAATACTCAAATTTAGGAAAATTATAGTTAGCTTTCAGCTGTATAATTAAGGTATGCATACAGAGAACGTATATACATTCTCCTAAACAGGCTGATTTAATTACAGCATGCACTCCAAATGAGAATTTCAGAGCCTACACANATTTAATTACAGCATGCACTCCAAATGAGAATTTCAGAGCCTACACAATAGTTTTAGGGACAGTCGCTGCCTGAACAGTTTGACAACTCCAGTAATGAGTCAGAAAGGCCTTAGGCTGATTACTGAAGCAGGCCAGATTAACAGGCAAGAGAAAAACTCATGACATTTTCCTATACATACTTAGTACTTCTTTATCCCCCTGAATACAAAATTGGAAATTAAAATTTGTAGTAAACTGGATATGAAATACTGCTTTGGAGAATATTTGAGAAGCAGGAGCTCTGTAAAATAAAGAGGTTTCTGTGCAAACAAGAAGTGTCTTTCCTCTGAGACTGTTTTCAGAAGCATTCAAAGAACCAAAAGGGACTCAAGTCTTGCAGCTGAAAAAGCAGCTCTAGCATTGAATGGAATTACAGAGAAACATGTGGCAAAATAATTTCCAGTCATTTTCTGGGAGGTTTGAGTGAGGATGTGGTATTAATGTGTTTCATTGATTTTTAAAACCAGACTGTTGGGATCAATAAACAAGATCAAGATAGAAAATGTCAAGATAGGAAATGTGGAGAATGACACAGACATCCCACACCTTATCAAGACGTGACAGCATTATTTTAAGACTCTGCATTTAGAGGTTTCCTTTTTACTCTTCATTTCCTGGCTGATGGCTAATTTGATAAAGTGTATTTATTTCCTCCCCTGCCTTAAATTACTTAATACAAAGGACAGGTTTATACAGCAGAAATCACTGTACTGTAACTTCCGGAGTACATTGACAAATTGTAAGTCATTCTGTACACGGTGCTCATAAAGACACTTCTACTAAACATCAGCAACTCACACAGAGGCACTTATTACCTCTTCACTACTTCCTACTCAGTAATAATTAAGAGTATCTACACCTGGAGCTATCATGCAATAACTAGCGTCTGTAAATTTCAGCTTGCACAAATGGCAATAGTTTTCTTTTGTACATAGGCTTAGGGGATGCAACTGAGAAACGACAGGAAGATGACAGGAATTCGTTCTGTTTTCCACCTATCCCACCTCTCGCAGTCATTGCAGAGGACAGCTAAAGACTCACTCCACAGAACAAGTGGCGGACAGCTTTTGGTCCAATATCTGTCCATTTCTGTCCACTGGACTTATAACTGGAGCAGACAGTAAGTTTTGATCACAGTGGCTCAGAATTGAAACAAAATGGAAAGACAACAGTGGTTATTGAACTGAAATACACAGTCACAGCCACTCAGTCAAGTGAAAGCTGAGTTTTTAATAGATGGGAGTTTATTTCAGCCTAAGAAGTTGCATTAGGTCTAACTGAAGACATGGAGCAAACTAATACTAGGATCCAGAGTTCAGGGTGAAATATGGCTCGATGACCTAAGGTGAGATTGAATGGGCATTGTAACACTTCAGGAGAAATCCCTTTTGTATTTGAGCTTTTTAAATCTGGTCTCATCTATTTTTATTACCTTTTAATTTGTGAAAGGCTTGACAAGTAGAAGTAATTTTATCAAAGGACAATAAAACCCATTTATGATACCATAATGCAGCTTTACCTGTCCTAACAGAAAAGCATTCAGCCTGGCAACAGAAGACAGGCATCTTAATCTTTGTAACTATCCTGCTGAAAAATCTCTCTCTGAATATTTAAAAGGACAAAAAATTCTTAATGTCAACAACTTGCCAAAACTGAGGTGAAAAATAAAGATTTTGGTTTCTCTCATAGTTTGCAACAGTCTTCTGTTATGCAGTCTGAAGTTCATTGTTCTCACTGCCAGAAAACAGACAATACTATATAAACTAGTATGAAGAATCCTGTAGAAGTTATGTCTTGTCAAAAAGCAACAACAGCAAATACATTTCTTATATCCTGTTCACCACAGTGAAGCATGAATATTAAACCCTAACCTGGATTATTTTTATATCAACATTACAACTGAGGATTTTCTTATCTTTCCCATATCCTCTTTTTTAAAAAAGAAAATATTCAAGTATAACGCTATGCAATCTTAAAACTGTATCTAAATAAAACAAGAAGTAACAAGAGTCACCCTGAGTAGAGTCAATAAAGCCACGTGGCAGAACCTGCATAGCTTAAATCCAGCTTTTCTCCTAGGAACACCTCTAGCAAGAAAAAAAACCCAGGATTAGAAGGTAGCATATTAATGCTACTATACGAGCACTCTAATGCAAATTTATTAGCTACCAAAAAAAAGCAATCAATCTTCATTGTTTGGCAAATGTGCCTTCCTTTCAATATCAAAGTACAAAATATTTATAAAAAAGGCAAGACCGATAAACCACTTATGCTGGTATTATGTAACTGCTTATAGATATATTTAAATTTCTGGTGGAAAGACTTGCATTATTTTTCAAACCTACTGTTTCACAGAAGCTTCATATACGCCACTATCTCCAGCTACAGACTCATCAGACACAGCAGCAGATACACAAGCTGTTTTCTCCTCAAGCAGGTGACTAGCTGTTCTTCTTGGTAAGTCACCACCTACAAAAAGAAAGAAGAATGAAAATTAGTCCAAGAGATTAATAGTCAGAAAGAGAGAAGTGCATAGCTTAGAGAGTTGTCAAGTTGAAAGTGGTGACCCTTAACTGAGTATCACAGAGTAGTTTTGTTCCACATCATTAAACATTCTGAGACTGTACTGCTGTTATCACATATTCTGGCTAGGGATATAACCAAACCGATGAACTTGAAAATGTACAACTATTATTCCTTCCCAAAGATACAGGCTCCTGTCATCACCCGTAGCAGTTGAGCTAGTTATTATCCTTCATTATCTTCATTATTAACCCTGATTATCCTGATCTTTAAACCTGTATTTGCCATGTTCACATTCTGCACTGTAGTAACACTTCAGTTACATGCAAAGTGATTGCCGACTGTTTATTAAATATTCACACCCTCTCCCCAGTGATATAACTGCTAGAAATGAAAAATCCCCTCTGGTTTACTATCATCAAAAACTTTTTATGCTACAGTCTCTTTACTATCAACTGCTACTTAGCTTTAATCTTCAACTCGCATTCATATGCTAGTGTCAAGCAGTGAAGAAGTAGCATTCATAGAAAGCCACGTTCTGCAGGATAGTAAGTTGAGGGCTTATGCAGTACTTTTATCTGCCAAGGGGTGAGGATATTGGTATGCATTATCATCCCCACCTGAATCATGACTTTACATCTTGTTAAGATGTTTAAAACTTAAGGCTTCAGATTAGATGATTGATTGCTGCATTTGTGCTTTTATTTATGGCAGTAGGAATGCTTTTTCCTTGATGATGAAGTGCTCTTTCCCTTCCCCCCCACCATGTGAGGGGTGAAGGTGATGACATGATTTATTGATTACCCTTAGGAATTACCACAGCAGCCTGAATTGACTTTGACAATGACAGAGACTGACTGTGGAAGAACTACATGATATTCCAGCTTGGTTTCTGACAGCAGGGACATGTGCAGAGGAGCAAGTATCTGTATGGTTCACCTGTACAGAAAAGTCAGAGACAGAGAAGCAGGTGAGCACTGCATCTAAAGAGCCAATGCAGATTATCACATGAAAATACTAGCTATACTGTCTTCAGGTATGTTTCTCTACCCCCAAGTTAAGATTCAGCAGTATTCAGATTTGTAGTCTTGTAAAACTTAAGTGGGCAGGCTGAAATTTTCCATGCAGTTTTTATGCCTCCAGCTGAGTTTGTTGAAAACCTTCCCATTCATTCCAAGAATGAAATTGGAGTAGAAACACTGAACCAACCGCAAGTTTGTGCCTCACTTCTAATGTACTGAAGCCTTACCATGAGGCCCATTTTACTGTGGAAACTAGCTGTACTGAAGCACAATTAATAGCTGGCTTTTGAAAAATCTGAGTGCTTGTTTTGGCAATCTTAATACAGATTTAAAGATAATTTGCATCACACACATGACCCTACATGAGCAAGTATCAGTATGAAGAGTCACAGGATGAATTTAGATTTTAAAACCATAACTGCTTATAGACTTAAAAGACACCCTGACACTGTCCAGAATAACAGGTCCTCAAAAAAATTAGACAACCACATGATACCTTTGCAAATAATGATCTGAAGAAATTAATTTTTCAAAAAAAATTCCTGATTCCTCACAGCCCTACATGTTCCCAAATTCCAAACCATCTTAAATTCAGTTCTCAGACTAGATGAGTTACAGCCAGATTCCAAAGACAGACAGACCGAAAGTTATTGTTAATTTGAAAAGGATATGCTGCTGAAATATGGGTAGGAAAATTAATTCATTTTTCCATCCTTTATAATATGGCTCTAAAGCAAAATAACTACTGTGTTCTGCTATACTGAAAAGACAAAGGACAAAATGCCCCCGTCCTCCCCAAATCCCTTTCCATGTTCTTCCACTTTGCATTTCGCAGGTTTAGACCGTTAGGACATGAGTCAATTTCTTTTTTTCTTTCTGCACAGTTGAATGGAGGAGGACTCCCAGCTTGTACCATGCACACCATACATTTCTCTTCTGGTACCACATTGCTCTGTTCAATATTGACATTACTACAGTACTGC
>WAAD01002291.1:657-52733 GCA_013389945.1 Fregata magnificens
AACTTTAATTCTGCCTAGCAACTGGAAATATAAATAGCCATTGTCTTAAACACTCAAATAATAGTCAGTACCTATGAAAGGAAAAAGAATATAGTGACAGAGTTCCATTGATTCCTGTGCGATGAATCCTTCTCCTTTTATTTATCCACAGTTTAACCTTGCTAGCAGGTCTCAACCTTAAGTCTTACTGTGTGTATGGGAAGTAGACATGTCCTTTGGTAGTTTATTGGTTGGACTGGCCATGGAGATCTCACTTTCTTTGTGATGGGTGATATCTAGGAGTTCGGTAGGAACTGATATCTGTGTAGTTGCAAGTTACATTTCATAGCAAAAGTGTTTGAGTTTCTCCACTAGGAGCTGCCATTTTTCTGTCTGGGATAGGATTGAAATTTACTATATAATTTACTCCTGCTACATATTCAGGTTTGAAATTGCCATTTTATTTTTTTTTTCCAAATGCTTTCCATTCCACGTTAAAACCTGTCCATAATAACCCTGCTAGTGCAGGGCGTAAGAAAGGATTGCAAAATATTTAAAAGCATATTTTATAAAAGAGGATTTTTTTTTTGTTTTTATTCAGAATGCCAATGAATTGCAGAAAAGGTATTTCAGTGTAGTTTTTACAATAAAACTCAAACACACGGACAGTCTTCCCAACCTCTTTGTAGATTTCCTGAGTTAAATGCTTGATCTCTTGTCATCTCAGAGTAAAATGAAGTTGAAGAAAACCTGGCGTTACACAAGACAAATACAAAATTCTTTTTTGTCGTTATGATTAATACCAAGCCACGTAGGAGAAAGTAGCATCTCATTGGCGTTTAAAGCAATTTAAAATTGGTTTCTAAATGGGCATAGGAACAATAATATCTTCTCAGTTTCTTAATTATAAATTGGTCATTTCATAGGTAAAATAAACTTTTTATTTCTTGTCTCTTCATCCTCCTTTCTTCCCTCCCCTTCCCCATCCACTTCTAAAACAGAAATATACGTCAACACTTAAATACCAATATTTATTTCTGTCCAGCTGCTTCAGATGAGGAACCCAGAAGGGGTTCTGCACAAGAAAAGAAAATCTTTTCAGGTCACTGACTTTTGCAGCAAAACTTGTGGGTTACCTCTGCAAGCAATAAGAGATACAAAGGAGCTCCTTTTAATATGAAGAATGTTGTTACAGGTTTTTTGTTATTTTGTATAAATTACTGAGAAAGGGACACTTTTTTCTGTTTAAAGGCTATTTGAACTCTAGTCATAAAATATTCTTCACTAAGTTTTAGTGGAAATATTCTTAACATTCTAATTTGTTCTATTTTTTCTTAAAGTTAGAAATTAATGAAAAATACAGAAATCAAGCTAGTTTGCATTTTAATTTAACACTTATTCCAGTTTTAGAAACAGTAAGAAAAACTTTCGTCTTAACATCTGAAGAGAACTGTCAAACACTTCAGCGAAGGATCTAAGCAAATTAGACACATTTGACAGTTTTCATGTTAGCTGCAACTTTTGTGAGAAAGAAAAGTACAATGTGAATAAGTCAAAGAAATGTAGTATCTAACAACAACAACAAAAATTGGTCTGAAGTTGGACTCCATAAAGAAAACTGCTGAAAGTGTCATCAGAAGTTGAGACCTTTTTGCGTTGTACTGTATTCAATTTGGACTCATTCTTTGAAGAAATGAGGAAAATTAGCTGTGAATAGGCTTCAGGCTCATATTAAGACAGGCTGATACTGTTTCCGGGAAGTCGGGGGGAAGACTGACAATAGGAAATATGCTGTAGGTAACAGTATTTGAGTTCCAGCTGAAAAAACGTGCTAAATTTCAAGTATGAGTAATCTAGATTTTAATAGCATGTGTAAATTGTCCAGGAAGTGGGAATGTATGGAAAAACTGCAAGACCTTTAATCAGAGTTTCTACAGGGCAATTATGAATTGTCTTCTATAAGGAAGGTACGAAAGGATAGTGAAACATATACATTTACATCAGATCAGCTTCTCTGTCTACTTGCCTGGATGTGGGCTGTGTATGCCTTTGTAGATATAAAGTAGCGTTACCCATTTTCATTTCTTACCGCAGTTACTGTAGAAAGTGTATGTAAACTTGTAATCATTGTTAGATCTAATTTATCCTATTGGAGTTGGTTCACATGCCAGTATTAATTAATTTAAACAGGTTTAAAGGCAAATATGCATATGGCAGATAAGAATTATGTCCAAAACCTTACATAATTGAGCCTTTGTTTGGTCTTGGTAAATTTGACTCCAGTTTTATTCCAGGGAGTGCTGCTCTGTCTATTAGAGTACACTTTACATTATGTGACAGTCTGTAGTAAAACTGAGAGACCATATCGAGTTCAACATCCAGAGTTTAATTGCAATAAACATGTTTAACCTCAGTATTTTACCGTCGGCCTGTTTTAGAATGTCAGTGGCTTCTGTGTTAGAGTGCACAGCTATATCATAGGTCTTGTGTATGCTCAGAACAAATCTGCACTGGCACTGATCTGGAAAGCACTTCTCAGTTTTAAATAATGAGGGAGAAGTCAGTCATGTAAGAAACTTCATAATCAAAGGTAGTTGCTATGTTAAAAAAAAAAAAAAAAAACAACCACCAAAAACACAAACAAAAACCAACCAAACCTGCTACAGAACAGGATGACAGAAAAGTATGCTGTTTTCTTGAGTGAATATAAGATCTGCAAGAATAAACACTGTTGAAATCAATAATAAATGATTTATCTTAACCATATTGTTACCTGCAATGTACGTTTCATCATAGCTTGCCAATACTTTATTGCTTTTCTCTTTTTTATAGATGTCCCAGAGCATGTCATCAGTATCCTCAAGACATTCTGAAAAAATAGCAATTAGAGAGTAAGTACATGTTGATTTTCATATAAACAGATGGATATGCCTTCAATAATAAGTATGTAGTTAAAGAATGTCACAATTCTTCTGTTCTTGCTCTATGGTGAAAAGATATATAGGTCATCTCCATAGTTTAGCCGTCAGTTATTGAACCATTCCAATAGGGCATAAATTAAATTTTTTAAAACCTTTTTTAAAACAAACAAAAAAGGCCTTTCTGAATTTTGTATGTCGGTGGCTTTCTTGAATTCTATGCCTTTCTTTACAGGGTTCATAAGGATAATATCTCATGGGATTTCTAGAATCCTCCCAGAGTTTTCTTTTAGATTACTTTTTGTTTATCTGTAACCTTCTTGAAAACATGCTAAGAAAAAGTAGAAGGAATCCTGTTCACCCTGAATATGCATAGAGCTCCATTATATTTCAAGAGAAGTTTTACCTTCCTAAAGTCTTCAAAATTTTTGGCTTACCTTGACAGAATGAAAGGAAATTAACTCAAATATTTTGTTAGGTATTATCAATCTGTTAGCAGCTGCATGTAGAATTGTTACTGGAAAAAGAAGTATTAATTCTTGCAAAATATGAAAGCTATAGACAACTGTTCTGAAGTAATTTATCAGTCTGATATTATTTGAATAATATAAAAAATCTTTTTGGAAAGAAAACCAACACAGATTATTCCTTTAATACTTTCTGAATTACACCAAATTGCGTGTTTATTGTAAGAAGGTCAGTATGTGCAGAATCAGCTTTTCCTGTGAGCGTCTGAATATTCTGGCAACTCTCTTGGTAGTCTTTGGTGAGGAAAATGTTATGAAAGAACAATTCATCTGTCCAATAGAGATGTCTTTATCTAAGTCGGTATAGTCTGCCATCATAGTATGTCCAGGCAGAACAGCTTGGAGTATTATTTATTTAATGTGAAAGTGAACTTTAAAGAAGATGAGCTAAATTTGTCTCTAGATTTACCTATTTATCTCTGACTATGTATCTGTGATCTCCTTTTATGGAGAAGAGTTTTCCCCTTTCTTTACCACTTCCTACCCTATCCCCAGAGTAGTAGTAATATTAATTCTTAGAGCCTTCTCATGGTCTAATGCTTAATTTATAGATATTTTAAACTTCATTTCATTAATGGGTAAATAATTTACTTCCAATACATTTCCACTGTGAAACACAAATTGGAGAGAGGAGAAGTTCTCTGAGTTCTGTTACTGAAACATGGCATGAGAACTTGGTGGCTTCTTGTCATCCTGGTGTCAGGAAGAAACAAATTTTTGCAACTTCTTATGTAAAGTCACCATGGTGTTTCTTTTGCTTTTAACCCTTTGATCAAAGATGAACACTTCATCCATTTTTTGTCCTGTGTGCTTAAAATATTAAGATTGAATAGCTACATAAATGTTTTGCTGTATTTTTCTATGTTCAAACTGACTTCGGTTTAAAACATCAAAAGAGTGTTTGAAAGCACCGATACAGTGATCATTACCATAAGTATTGGTGAATAAAAATAATATAAAATTGAAAAGTTAGTATTTTGTTAGACACTTCTGTTTATATTTTAAAACAAAACTGTCAGTTCTTTTGAAAAAAATAATTTGAGTTGATGGATGTAGAAAAACATTTCAAAAACGCTTTTTAAAAGGTAGACTGTTTTGTTGACTTCAGAAAATATAGAATGTATATGAGTTGGCATAACAAGTATAAATGTCTGTGCTGCTGTTCAACTAAGTGTCAGTCTGTGCAATACTTGGGAAAAAACTATAGTGTAATTAATGTAGTTTTAAGCTTCTATGCTTTTTTTACTTAAGTTCCTTGATTTCCCCCCCTCCCCCCTCCCCCCCCAGTTTTCAGGTTGGCGATTTGGTTCTCATTATCTTGGATGAAAGGCATGACAACTATGTATTGTTTACCGTTAGTCCAACCTTGTATTTCTTGCACTCAGAATCTCTTGCTGCACTGGATCTCAAACCAGGTGAGTGTGGTAAGTGTCAGATTACTTCCAATTATTATCTCCTCCTACAAATAACACTCCTAACTTTCTAACACCTAGTGATTTTATAAATATATATGTGATAAATATGAGAAGCATGTAGATAGCTGTCAGCTATCTTTGTAGCTTTTGCTATTTGTTTTGATGCTAAACATTTTTCAAGGCAGAACGTTTTAAATCAAAAATTTTTATATATGTTAATATTTTGGAAAAATAAGGAAAAATATCTGCATCTTCAAAGTAAGCTGTAAAAAAAAAAAAGAGAAAATGCCAATTTTGTACACACACAGAGTATCTTAACATGTCTGTGGGGAAAACATTCCCATCAGGCTGCTTAGCCATTCAGTAACATGAATAATAACGTATAATTGTAGGTCTCAGGCCTATTTTTATGTGGATTTATATTTTCAATGTCTTTTTTGATGAGGAAAGTAAATACAAAACTCAAGGTAACATGTCAAAACTGCATGCTCTGTTCTTATTTTTTAATACCTGATTTTATTATGTTCTTTGAAGATTGTCTTTGGATAAAATTTGTTCTCTCTGTAGTTCGTCTTCTCAAAGTGACTGGAATTTATGAACCCACACATATGTCTGAAATAAAATGTAGACCACAGTAGATGGGGATTTGGAAGTAATGCTTCTGCTGATAAAGTTTCTCCACCTAATTTAAATGGTGTTTAGCAGGGCTCATAAGTTTTCAGAGAACAGTTTCTGTATGTTTTGCTTCTGTTCAGGTTGATGGCACATTTGCTTTTTTCCTGCCTTAATCTTCACGTTATTTGTTGGCTATTTCTGGCAGCTATGTAAATTTAGTTAAATTGAAGTATTAATCTTTTTTAAATGAGGAAAAATAACAATGCTTTGCACTGAACTATGTGGTACATTAGATTCATGTAGACATCTTTAAACTATCACACCTAGTATTTTTTGCAAACACATAGGTGTTCCCAGCTTTGTTGCAGAAGTGTCTCAGAAGATTTTGTTTTAGTTCTAATTTATCAGTAAAAGTTTCTGTGTGTTATTGCATGTCAGAAGCTATCAACTTATTCTCAATGAGCAGACTCATTGTAGATTTCAGTTATGATGGAAGGTGATAGCTCTGAAATAATTGTGTAGTCTCCAGAAGACCACCAAGCTCTAACTGCATTGAGACTGCTGAAGAATCTGTCCCATATGTGTTGTGTGAAACATACGGGAAGAACTTGTATCTTACATATAGACGTAATATATTTTGAACTATGGCATTAGTAGTGCATGTATAACTATGTGATATATGATCTATTTTCTTACTATTGGTTTACATATATAAGGTAAAAGACATGTCAGTTTGTATATTACTCTGGAGTATACCATTCACTGACCCGTCTGTTTTCAAATGGACTTAGCTTCCTTCATTCCTTACCACTTGCTAACCAGAGTTAGTCTCAAATTTGAGAAAACCGCATGTAAAACAGACACGAAGACTTAAAATTTGCTTTAGGAACACATTTGTCTCTACCTCAGTACTTCAGGAAACCATGTCTTGATTCTATTTCTGCATCAGGGAAGCGGGGAGAGTGAAACCCAGAACACTGGTATTATTTGTGATAAATTAAAATTGGTGTGGACGTAGGTGCTGCAAATTATTGTTTGAAGGGCTGCCGAACTAGATCTGACCTTTTGTACCAACATGTACATATCAAGTTAATAATCCTGTATAGATCCACCTACAGAATTAAGTGTCAGGGATTTAGGCTATTGTAGGTTGTCTCTACCTACATTAAGAGCACTTAGAATGCTATGACAAAACTAAAATGGGTTGAGGACTGCATGGTTTCTGTGTTGTCCCTTGTCTTTGGGATACGGAAGTTTTCATTTGCAAATACAAGGAAAAAAACCCTGCATCTATCTCACTGTCTTTGTTAGATCAATGAAGTCTGTCAGCGAAGCAAATTCAAAAAAACTTAAGTTAGTTGTAGAGCATTCAGGCCAGATATGAATACTTTGTGCTAATATGAAGGAGTGTGGAGTAGAACAGAATCTGCTCCATTATCGATATTTATCAAATTAATCCTTGTCGTGGTTTAACCCTAGCCAGGACTAAGCACCACACAGCCACTTGCTCGCTCCCCCTGCAGTGGGATGGCGGGGAGGATCGGAAGAGTAAAAGTGAGAAAACTCGTGGGTTGAGATAAAGACAGTTTAATAGGTAAAGCAAAAGCTGCGCGTACAAGCAAAGCAAAACAAGGAATTAATTCACTCCTTCCCATTGGCAGGCAGGTGTTTAGCCATCCCCAGGAAAGCAGGGATCCATCACGCATAAGGGTTACTTGGGAAGACAAAATGCCATCACTCTGAACGTACCCCCCCTTCCTTCTTCTTCCCCCAGCTTTATATGCTGAGCATGGTGTCATATGGTATGGAATATCCCTTTGGTCAGTTGGGGTCAGCTGTCCTGGCTGTGTCCCCTCCCAACTTCTTGGGCACCTGCCACCTGCTCGCTGGTGGGGTGGGGTGAGAAGCAGAAAAGGCCTTGACTCTGTGTAAGCACTGCTCAGCAGTAACGAAAACATCTCTGTATTGTAAACACTGTTTTCAGCACAAATCCAAAACACAGCCCCATACTAGCTTCTGTGAAGAAATTTAACTCTATCCCAGCCAAACCCAGCACAATTCTGAAGGGTAAGATTAAAATTTCAAACTCTGGTTCTTGAGTGTTCTAGTCACTAGATGCAGTATCTCAGTATCTTGTAAATAGTCCTCCTTAGAAAAGTATTGATTTTAGTATTATGCAGAGCATATGTGAGCTGTTCCTTCCGTCTGTTTTGATTTTTTTCTTCATGCCATGATTAGTGATGGTTAGAAAATAGCACAGCAAGTGAAATGGATGTAATTTATTGGAATACAAGGCAAATAGGCGTTTCCTTACTGTTACAGAAAAGGATACAAGCTGAAAGTGTATTTATGCCCACTTTGTTGCTCTTTTGACCTGTCGGTTTATTATAGAGGTTTTTCACTTTTCTCCTTTCTGAATAGTATTGGGTACTCTCAAAGACTGCAACCAAAACTAGCAGACTTGCAGGGCTTTGAAATTATTATTTATGAGTAACTAATTTCCATCACTAATACAGAAAATACTCAAATGTTTCAATAAGCTGAGTACAGAGGACGTTCTGTCCTTTGAAATACTTCAAGAAATTCTCACCTTAAAACAGACCAAAAGGTCAAGCTGGGTTGACTAGAATAATTTTGAATCATTAAATGAATTTCAGTTTTGATTTGCTTTTGTCTTCTCTAATGTTAACTTTTAAAACAAAATTTAAACTGAAAAATCAATTTGTTTGAAAATGCCAGTGACCTGTCTTAACATCTGAACTTATGTAATTTTTGTTAATTTATTAAAAAACAGGCTTATTTTGAAGAATTTCTGCTTTCAATGAAATCACTTTAGCAAATAATCTTTAACCATCTGCTGTTACCTGTAGCTGATTATCCAAAATAGTAAATATATTGTCTCTTTAGCTTCAGGTGCATCTAGGAGACCTTGGGTGCTAGGAAAAGTGATGGAAAAGGAATATTGCCAGGCAAAAAAGGTAAGGAAATAGAAATGGAAAATCATCTGATAAAATTAATAGAGAAGAAAATCAGATTTAATGTTTGTAACAATTGTGAAAAGTACTCTGTGCGTAAGTGAGATGAAAATTGTCCTAGGTTCTGCCATTCCTGCTCTGGTTTTTAGTCAGTGAATAGCAAGAGAAGGGGAACTAGAAAAAGGAGTGAGCAGTGGCTTGGGTAGTTGTGTCCATACTGCCCAGAACCTTGCCAGACTCCAAAGGGTCTTGTAAATGCTGAGAGGTAGGAAACAGTTTCTGCTTAAAAATATAAAAATCAGATGAATAGTCCCACATTTCTAATGTAACTTGATTTTTTTTTTTTTATTTGTAGGCACAAAACAGATTCAAAGTTCCTTTGGGTACAAAATTCTACAGAGTGAAAGCAGTACCATGGAACAAGAAAGTATAACACAACAAAATTTTAGTTCATTCTGTCTCCATTCTTTTTTGACTTGTCCTTCAGTGCTCGTTCATTGCTCCAAATAGCAGGCCATCTTTTTATACTGAGGTCGTGTGACAAGATATGTCATTGATGTACTGCTTTTACTTTTTAACAGGTCACATTTTAGAAACAAGAATTTCATCAAAAACTCTGGCCCTAAGTGTTACAGGTTTTTTACCCAGATAACTTTAGGAGTGTGGACCAAATGAGTTCATTTTCTCAAAGGGCAACCACATGAAACATGGTTTGTTAGCCATGTTAATTGCCTGCTAAATATACATTAGCTTGTATTTAGATGTTAAATGTTAGTTACCATTATTACCAGCATACGTCCTTTTGTGAAATCATTATCGAAGTACTTGCACTCTTTAACAGATTCTTTATATGTGTAAAATTCATCAACTATTTAAAGAGGAGTGTTCATTGCATGCAGATAATCATATAATTTTTCTTCAACATGAGTTTGCCTCAGTAGATGGATAAAAATAACTACTGCAACTTGTTTCATTACATGAAAATGCTCTTTAATGTTAAAAAAACCTTATAATTTGATAGACTGATTTTGAAAATCAGTCACAGTTAGATCTGCAATCTTCAAAAGCACTTTCAATGGATTGATGACACAGATTCTGAAGGGAAGACACCTGTGCCGTTTGTTCAAAGTGAAGCACTTGTTCTTCCCAACAAAACAGAAATCTTGTATTAATCTATTTAGAAAAATCATATTGATGAAATTGTATTTCATGGTTGAGTTTCAGGAAAAAACTCATTGTACATTAACCATACAAGAGTCATTTAAGTAACAAATTATTGTAATTGTAAAAGACATGTAGAATTTTAAAACAATAAAGATTTGAAACTGTATGTGTTTGAAGTATTTGTGTGCCTTTTAAATACTGTCTATAATATTTATTTCATGTTAATCTGTTGCAGCTTCTCTCTGATTCCTCCAGCAGTTTCATTACATAGAAATACCTAAATTTTCTACAAGAGGCATTAATATTCAACAACATTCAGGAATTACAAGAATTACATTGTAACAATAAAAAAGAATTTAAATAGAAATAAATTTTGTCAGCAAATCAAACTGATACAGGAAATTTTTGAAAATAATTCTACTGGCTACATTTTAAAAATGTAGTCTATTTTTTTAATAACAGTATAAGAAGATGTACTATAAATGTGTAGCCAATGGAAAGTGAAATTCTGGATTCAATTATGAGCTTATGTTTAAGACTTAATCCATAGAGTTACTCAACTGTGATTTATCTTCAGAAGGTGTGGAGTGGAGGAAGAAAAGAGATAAAGAAATGATCACATGAAAATGTCAATGCTTCTGCCTGTATGTTGCAAATAATATTCCTCCAGACTAACCAGTCCACTTGAATACTGAGAAACTTCTGTATATGCTTCATTTAAAATCTTGTTACATAACAATTTTAAGTTCAGATTTTTATGAAATGCATGGGCTTTTAATTGTATCACACCTTTGATGAAATAAATCGAAGACAGTTGATCTCTGGAAAACAGAATGTCATTTCGTCAAGTTGCATTCTTATCTGATTGTTAAATTTGCTAGTTGATGTACTGACTTTTTAAAATTACTTAGCAAGAAATTGTGCCTCCTTCGTCAAGAACAATATTACCATAGTTGAGTACTGCTCAGTGTCAAATATATAAATAACATAGGTTTAAAGCAAAAAAAAATCATGATGCAATATTTTTTTATCACTGAATTTTTGACCTTCAACTAAGTGGGAATTCAGTTCTGTCTGCAATTTGGATGCAGTCTTGTTCCTTTAGTCAACTGAGTCACAAGTGGTTTAAGAAGGTGCACGCGTAGCACGATTCATTCCTTCTAATGTGCCGAGTGTTTAGAAGCCTCGATATCTTTTACCCCACTGACAAAACTTTCCCAGCCTCAGATAATTTCCCTACTGCTTCAAATGTTATTTGTCCTTCAGGGACTAATTATCTCCCAGAAGCCACCAGGCCTAACTAAGAGGCACAGAGTCCTTCCATTTCTGGAAGGACAGCTACTACTTGAGTAGCAGCAACGGATCTGCGTAGCAGTGTGCAATCCAGCATTACAACCTGAGACCCCACTCTTCTGTTATTGAATAGTCTACTTCAAAGATAAGTAAAAGGTCACCCACAATTTTCTCCATGGAGGAAAGGATGTGTTTGTCAAGTTCTTCAAGTTGAATAAAACTGCAGATTTGATGATGGACTTACAGGACTGTGCACCTACAAGCAGCACTCATTTGTGGGCATACAAAAATTAGTGGTTTTCTGATACTTTAATCTCTTAAGCACTAAGGCCTGTGTGTCTTGCTACTCTATATGGATGACATATCATGAAGTTAGTTGCAGGCTCTGGAATGGTGTCATGAGCGCAGAAGTGAGGTGAGTACAGAACTCCATGCTGAGAATTAAAAAAAAAAAAAAAAAGTCAGAAATTATTTCATCTTTGTCTGTAAAAAATCTGAGCTTTCTAGTCTCAGTTTCTTGTTGCCCAGATTAAAAAGTATATATATTTAAACTTATATGTGGACAGTAGCAGTGATGATTTATGATGCTATGAAAGTTGGCTTGATATCTAGCTTAAGATAGACAAAGGTGTAACTGATGTTTATGTAACTCAGAAACACATGAGCAATATATGAAAGTGAACTTGTGAAGCACCTAAATAAATTGATTAAAATAAAGTACTGTAATGCAAACTATGAGGGAAGAAAAAGTCATTCCCTGCTGATATCTGCCACTTAAAAAAATACCAGGATGTATCTGTTATTGTTACGTGACATCATATTTTTAAAATATAAATAACCAGCAATGGCTTTGGTTTTTAGGAATATTTGTCATGTGTTTCATTTTATAATCTTTATGTATATTCAAAATGGAAATTCTGTCAAACAAACTCCTAACATATTCAGTAATGATTCTGAACAGTCATTGAAAAAAATGTAGTTTACATATTTTCTGTATGTCACAGCCTTACTAGTTCTTGAAACTATGCTTGTTACGCACCACCTATGTGTTTCATCTTGCTCCATAATAAAACTTTGTATGTAGCTATATAATTTGGGTGAGGAGCATATTCACAGGGGATGGAGGGGAAGCTGGAGGATGATGAAGGCTCGATCTGAGATTTCTCTAATTCTTTTGTGTAGCTGCATGTTGGAAACTTAGATTACTAAAAAAGCCTCTTGTGCTACTGCTAATATGTGTTTATTCTATGAGTCTGGCTTTAGACAAAGACGACTATATTTTTGAAGTGCAAAAAGGAACATGAATGGTAGAGAAAGCTGATGGAAAGCAAATGTTATCCTGCAGACTTAAAAGGATGTGATAATTTAAAAGGGATTTTTTTTTTTTTCGTTGCTTTTGGAAGGCTATATCCATTTGAATGCTCTGGGAAGCACATGGCTTTTTGCACTGCTCTGCAGTAGGTCTCAGGTCAGGAGCTTGTGCTGTTTAGAATTCAGCTGTGGCTCAGTTGAATCTTAAGATGGTCTATGAGTAGGACCAGTTTACACTGAAGTATACACTTTTCCCTAAATATAGTTGCCATTACATATGTTGCATAGCAGGACTGGAAAGTCTGCCCTCTGCTCTGCAAAATTATTCTGTGCCTTTTTTGCAGCGCAAGTTTTCTCCATGACCTAATATTGCAGCCTTTCTTGTTTTGTGGAGTTTTAGCTAGAAGCCAGATTGGCTGTGAACAGTTATAGCGAAAATTGAAGAGTACTTTGTAGTGCTTATTCATTCCTATAAATTCTTCATTAATAAATTGTAATGCAGCGAATTATTTCTTAGTGCCCGTTTGACAATTCTGATTCTCCTCTTAGGTACCTCTGGAAACTGTATGTTGGTAGTCTGCGTGGGTCTGTTCTTACTCTGTAAGCCAGTTTCCTGTATAATACAAGGCATGCAGTTCTACTGTGTTGTGTATCAAAACACATATCCCTTTTAGAATATATCTTTAAGGGAGACCTAATACATACAATAGAAAATTCATTTTTACAATGGTTGCTTAAAGAGCTGTAACTTATTTTCAGCTGCATTTTGTAGGTTTCGATTTCTATCTACTGGGATCTTGTGCGTTTTTCTGCTTTATATTAGGCTTCCATAATATGCGTATTTGAAAAAAAGGAAGGAAAAATCGTTCCCAGTGCTTCTCCATCTGCCAAATTACTTCTTTCTTTCCTAATCTACAGGTGTCATCTTGAACTTTCAGTCTTTCTGTGGATATAGTTCCTTAGCAATCATCTTTAGAAATTTTGTTAAGCTTATGAGCCAATACTGCATAGGAAGCTTAGTAGAAGCCATGATTTCTATATGGTGCCTTTTGACTGTCTATGATAATCTTTCTGTCTTTTTAGTCTCAGTTTACTCTTTCCAGCTCTTCAGTAAGTTTGGAAAGAGGAAGTGACTGTTGACAACTCAAGTCCATTCTGTATATCCCTGAATGGTTGAATGAGGCAAATGCATTTGTCTCATTGTGTAGGTGAATCATGTTTTCCATTGCACATATGTAGTTTAACCTATCCACTGGTGACAAAGAATAGTGCATGAGCTTTTAATGCCCTGGTGCTGGAGCGGTTGGTAAGTTTTCAGTAGAAAGTTGTTTTTGGAAAATCGTAACTCTTAAGAACTTGAAATGTCCCCTAGAAGTACATCTAACATTCAGGAAACTTCTCATGAGTAGACATGCCACCGTGTAATCTGGCATGAAGGGAGTCATCTGCTGCGAAGGGAAGAGACCTTGCTGTCTGACTTCTAGGCCGTTGATTAAATAGCTTTCTCCAAGGGGTCCCATGGTTCATTTTTTCCTTCATTGCAAGAATTAAGCATCAAAACTGCAACGCTTTCTATGCCATGGAACATCTGTTTAGTAGCCATCAGTGGCACCAATCTCTCTCCTACCTACAAAGCATTCTGATAACCAACTGTTTTAATAGATGCATAAAGAAATTATGAGAAGGAAAAGAGGTTAAAATGACTTAATTTTCTGTATCCATTAAAGTGTTCATATTTTAAACTTTTCTATCAACTTATTTTTGTAATGTGCTCCTTTGCCTGTCAGACAATGACTTATTTATTGCTTTTGTGTTTCTCAGACAACTGGAATCAATACATGTCTTGCATCTTTTTTTTTAAACAGGCTACATAGCAGTTTATTCTGCAGAAACATCTTGGTGTCACTGAATCTCAGACTAGCTTAGGTAATTCCGCTGTAACTTCACTGGCAATGAAATTTTAGAGGCAAAAATCAACATTTTAAAGATTGTATTGTCTATATGCTAATTATTCAAATGAATACATCTCTTCTTGCTTCCTATGACAGATATAGAAGATGAAATTGTAAACCTGTTCAGGAGTTCAATGCATAATTTGATTTTTTTTTCCAACTTTACAGAAATTTTTGTTCAAGCATCCTCAATATGGATAAAGAGAACCAAAATTATACTAATAAGTATTATTTTTATTGTAAGGAAAAGAAATCTGTAAAGTATGTCTTGTACTTTTAAGCATAAAGTAATCTAAATAAGAAGGGAGTCTAATGATAAGGTTGTTTGATCATTGCCCAGTAGATGTTCTTGGAAACCAGTTTTAAAAGATGAGATGAGAAAAATGACAAATCTGCTATGTTGTGCTAATGGCTACCTTTCTCTTTTGCTGAACTTTACATGTTGACCAGTGTGAGAAGAGTATTCTTAAGTTTATGGTTACCATCTTCACTGGTACTGAGAAATTAATTGGAAACCTTTAAAACTAAAATGAATTTTTACAACCTAAAGAACAGAGAGTCTTGGCTGAGAGCTTGTACCTTCATGTGCTGAGTACAGGAACGCTGCTTAAGGACCAGTGGGGAGAAACTAACTTAATGCCAGTACCAAAAAGGAAAATTGGGGAAGAAATGGCAATCATTTTGCTTTCTACTTGTCACAGAATTTACACCATCTTCCATAAATTCTCTTCACCTGTTCTTCATGTTTTCAGTTGCCCCATATTTGTTATGTTTAACTTGTTTAATTATTTCCCTGGGCTGGTGGGATTTTTATTTTTTCCATGGGGGATTTCTGCAGAAGCTGAATCACTTTGCTACAGGCTAGATGCTGTTTTCTTTCATGCCCGTACCTTCTCATCTTCAGTAAATATGGTGTCAGCCTCCCTGTGTGCACTGTTTATACTTGTCATCCTCTTGCTGAATTTACAGATGGGACATTAATGGCAGCACTGCTTTGCTGTAGAGCAACCACATTGGCTTTGGGCTGGGTTGTAATGGAAAGCCCCAGCATAATGATCTCGGCTCTCCTGCTGCTCTGCACTGGTTTTATAGTGGTTTAGCTTTCTTCATCAATGGCACCTCGTGCACATTTCAGGGGAGCGAGGCACCCGCTGTTTATGGCCAGTTCTGCTGCCTGAGTGATTTGTTTGATGTGTTTTCACAGCAAGTTATTAGTCAGATGTTGAGGTTGCCTGCTTCATATTGTAACTATTATCCCATTGCTTGTATTAGCATTGTAGTGAATTAAATATTTGTTTCTAACAAAATGCTCTTTCCCATATGATGCTTTAACACTGACCTGCTTGCAAAATCCTGCTTTGTGGGTTCAGGAGTTCAGTTTGTATTCTGTATTACGAGCCCTTCACTCTCTCAGTGAAGGCAACAGAGCCAGTCTAAAGGAGTGAAGGAGGGAGTGGATGTTTGAATACGTGCTGAGGAGCAGTAGACCATGCTGAGACCAGAGGTCTGACTGTTGTTGGCCTGTGACCATGCTCATGATGCGGGGTCTTCAGGATGTTGGTTTGCCTCATGCCTTGTGTAGAGCCAGGCTGCTGCGGCTGTGTTGACCCCTGGATGTAGGTGTGAGGAAGAGGAGAACAGTGGGGGGGTTGAAGAAGCCCTGCCAGAAGCTTCCTGTGATTCCTCTTGGCATAAATCCTGGGAATCAGTACCCAGACAGTCCAGACTGTTTTAGCACTGGGTTTAGCTCCTTGGCCAGCAGAACAAAAAGTTGTTTTTGAAACTGTTCTTCAAGTTTTACGTCTCAGCTAAAAGCGCTCTTCAGGGTCAGTAGTGAAGCAGTTCTGCACATGTTGTTCTCAAAGAAATTAAACCCAGGACACTGTTTGAAGCTTACTACTTTTTCTACAAAGTGTGATGCTGCAAGATTTGCAGCCCCCCAAAAAAAAATTCAGTCTATTAACCTGCCACCTCCAACTCTTCCCAATCACAGATATTCAGAGTTCAAACCACTTGCAGTTGCGGCATTTATATATATTTAATACACCTCCAGAAAGTACAATCTCCACATTTTTAGCTTCCTACAATAGAAGAATAGTTTCTACAGGACGATGTCTGTCACTGTTGCATAACCTTCTTTGGGTTCTTTCTGAGGGAATATTTTTGTTAAGTCTATGAACACAGTTATTAGATAAATGACAGAGCAATACCATTTCTGTATGCTTAGTTATTCTTTTTAAACAAGCGTATGATCATAACGTGGAAGTTGAAGTAGATTTAGTAGTTATTTACATTTTAAATCCATTCTAGATGTGAAAAAAATACACAATGAAATTCCAATGCAGGGGAGGACTATTATTAAATTTTTGAAAGCATAAAAGGGATCTTGATAAGTTACTATTTCAAGTGTGTCCCAGGAATCTAGGAGTCTTTTTATAACACAAAATCTGTGGGTTACTTCAATGAAAAGGAAAAAAGCAAACTCTTATTCTCATGTAATTTTTTTTTACATAAGTAATGTTTAAATCTATTTTTAAAGATAGAGAATTAGATGCTTCTTTTAAAACCAGAGTTAAAAAATTAAGGTGTTCCCTTATTGAACTGTATTTAATTATGTATGCAGTGTAGTTAAACAGTTATTTTGTGATTTTAAGACACTTTTCATGTGTGTTTATTTGATGAACAATAAATAAATGATAATAGATGGATATAATAGATATAATAAATAGGCGATAAATATGGTAACAGCTACAATGGAATTACTTGCTTTCTTCCTTTTGTGTTTCACCCTTTAGAAAAGGATAGTGACTAAGGCAGTATGCCTGAGCTGTTAATGCCCTGCTTCTAACATATGTTTCTCCATAGGTTATGTAGCATGGAAACAGCAATACGGTGTTGCTGCATCGATAGCTATGTGACTCTGTGATGTTTTGAAAGTGCTTAATTTAAAGATGATAATTCCCATCTCCTGTTTCTGTCTGATCTGAGATTAGTCTTTCCATTAGACCAACTTCCTCTAGGCCTGCTTTTAAAAGTTGCGTGTGTTGAAGACGGACATCCAAAAAGAGTAATTTCCTGCAAGGCATTAGTTTAGCCTATTTCTCCTCTCTTTCCACTAAGTTCTAATTTTGATTTGTGAGTGAACATATCTACTGTCTAAAAAAAAAAAAAAAAAAAAAATTATAAGGGAAGCATGGGACTGACCATACAGACTATATTTATGCTTTGGAAGAAGAAAAACCACCCAAATTTTACATAAATAATGGAGGTTTAGAACAAATCATGAAGGAAGAACTACAGCTAATGGATAAAGTAACTCACTGGCTATTGGACTAGAGGATACTTTCTTAAGGATAAGTAAATACTTTAGTGTACTGTAGTTCTACTTTTTCTTAGTAATAGTAGTGGCTACTCATAATTCCACTCATTTCTCTGTATAATGTTTTGGTAGATGGAAATAAGATCTTGGTTGAGTTGCTTCTCCAGGTCCATGTTTCACATAGACTAAGCCTTACAACCTGCAGTTGCTCGGCATCTTATTCCTTTTCTCCCGTTTGTAATGTTTTCCACTTTCTACATGGTATGTTTAGTGTTTGTTCTTTTCCTTGTCTCCTGATTTCTCATCTCTATTATTTGATACTGTAGAATATTACAGAATTTTTTCCTTGAGGCGATTTGCTACCTGAAAGTCCTGAGCTGTGAAAGAACAGAAGGATCAGTGCCATGCCAGGCAGCTAAAGCT
Organism: Fregata magnificens; assembly: GCA_013389945.1. NCBI lineage: Eukaryota > Metazoa > Chordata > Aves > Suliformes > Fregatidae > Fregata > Fregata magnificens. The sequence continues at coordinate 18,549 of WAAD01002291.1, forward strand.
CATCTGCTGATAGTTTGCTTCTGACCTGAAGACTTCACACTTTGAGTGCATCTTTGATGGCAATTTTAAGGAGGAAACGGCTGCTTCCATTTCAGGAAGTTATTAAAACTATGAAGAGGCAAGAAAAATTTTGTTGTCTTCAGGGTAAAAGTGAAAATTGCTTATATGTGGTATTAGCTACTTGAAAAAGCTTCAGTACTTGTAAGAAATAGAGTGGAAATGACATTATTCAGGTTTGAGGTGCAAATTAGCAACGTGATGCAGATTCTAGAATAATCCTGAAAGTTCATAGATTAGATATTCTCGTAACAAGAATAGCTATCAATTTTGAAGGGGGAAGGAAATTTCAATTTATTTTACCACAGCCAAAAGGACAATTGGGGGAAGATCGCTGGGTGCAGACTTCTGGGAAGAGCAAACCCAGCAGTGGCTGCGACCCCAAGGAGAGCCAGTGGGGCTCTAGGGACCCAGTGACATCTGCAGAGTGGCATCTGCTGATGTGCATTTCCACACGGGTGAAAGGAGTACGTGCCGGAAATATCAGCAACGTACACGGCCGTAGCGTGGCTCAGTGCGAGCTGTGCTTTTTGTTTGTGCTGAAGATTATGGATGCTTTCTGAAGGTTCCTGCATGCTTCACCAAATACTCTGATAGATCCTGAGAAGTTCAGGCTTAGATACACAATTCCAGGTGCTCGCTTTCCTCATACTAAAGCACTGGGGGAGGGAGAGATGATGCCCAAAGCCATCAAAGATCTAGGATCTATAGTTTCAAGTTACTTTGCCATTTTCTGATTTGTTTAATAGAAAACCCGGAATAACCATGTTAGAAACCTACCTATTTGCAGTTCCTGTAACATTGAAGTGTCAAAACAGACAATGTTTAAAAATAAAATAAACAAAATCTGTGGTTATTTAGGATGCCAGCAGCTGACACTGCAGCGGTAGCATGGTGTGTGCAGGGAGAAAGGTGGCGCTTTCTGATAACAGTGTTTATGAATAAGATAATCTCGTAAGAAAATGAAGATATCTTTAGAGACGGGCAATAGAGGATTAATTGACTTCAAGACACATGAGAAAGTGAATTAAAAATGCCAAATCTTCCATCCTGCTGGAGGAAAGTGTCTCTCTTGCTTTGAGGCCCAGCGATGCCAAATGAAATGAATGTAATGCCTCCTGATGGCAGAGCAGTGCTATGTAAAGGAAGACCTGCAAGTCCAGGCAACAGAAAAACATCACCTAAAAAGTGAATTTAGTGGACCAGTCCTAACCATAGAATCATAGAACCATTAAGGTTGGAAAAGACCTCAAAGATCATCAAGTCCAACCATCAACTAACACCACCATGACTCCTAAACTAGGCCCTGGAGTGCCACGTCTATACCTTTTTTGAACGCCTCCAGGGTTGACGACTCCACCACCTCTCTGGGCAGCCTGTTCCAATGCCTAACCACTCTTTTGGTAAAGAAATTCTTCCTGATGTCCAGTCTAAACCTCCCCTGACGCAACTTGAGGCCATTCCCTCTCGTCCTATCACTAGTTTCTTGGGAGAAGACACCAACACCCGCTTCACTACAACCTTCTTTCAGGTAGTTGTAGAGAGCGATAAGGTCTCCCCTCAGCCTCCTCTTCTCCAAGCTAAACAGCCCCAGTTCTCTCAGCCGCTCCTCATAAGACTTGTTTTCTAGACCCTTCACCAGCCTCGTTGCCCTTCTCTGGACACGCTCCAGCACCTCAGTGTCCTTCTTGTACTGAGGGGCCCAAAACTGAACACAGTACTCGAGGTGCGGCCTCACCAGTGCCGAGTACAGGGGCACGATCACTTCCCTACTCCTGCTGGTCACACTATTCCTGATACAAGCCAGGATGCCGTTGGCCTTCTTGGCCACCTGGGCACACTGCCGGCTCATGTTCAGCCGGCTGTCGACCAGCACCCCCAGGTCCTTTTCTGCCGGGCAGCTCTCCAGCCACTCTTCCCCAAGCCTGTAGCGTTGCATGGGGTTGTTGTGACCAAAGTGCAGGACCCGGCACTTGGCCTTGTTAAACCTCATACAGTTGGCCTCGGCCCATCGATCCAGCCTGTGCAGATCCCTCTGAGAGCCTTCCTTCCCTCGAGCAGATCGACACTCCCGCTCAGCTTGGTGTCATCTGCAAACTTGCTGAGGGTGCACTCAATCCCCTCATCCAGATCATTGATGAAGACATTGAACAAAACCGGCCCCAGAACCGAGCCCTGGGGAACACCGCTCGTGCCCATTCAGCGTTTGGAATAGTTTTTGCCAATTTTTAGGAAGTATAGTTTTTTTTTTTTCTTCCTTCTTTTTGCCTGTAGTAGGAATTTGTAACTTTACACAACTGAGTTTCTTGACTGGCAGGAGAAAGGGGTAGAGAATTTTCCGCTAGAGAAAGCGGTGGTAACTAGATGGGTATTGAAGAAAGCGGATATCTTTTTGATACTTTGAATTCCTGAATGTCACAGCCATAACAGTGGGAAATTCCCAGGAAGGTATGAAACTAATAAAAAACCTGCTGTTGCTTTGAAATATTATTTTTTCCAAATTAGGAAAAAGTCATCTGTGACATGAAATGTGAGCCAAAAAGACAACTGATGAAACTGCCTTTGATTTTTTTCATTATTCATGAGAAGCCTTATCTTTAGTAAGAATGGTTTCTATTAGTGTCTTGCTGAGATGAACCTTTGACTCCTCTAACATCTGCAATGCCATGGACAAGGTAGTCTATTAACTGATATGGAGTGTTCTGCAAGGATTCAAGCAGTCCTAAATATTAAACACACCATGGGAGATGTTGCAGGATCATGCAGTGGCCAGCTTGGTCAGAAAAATGTTGTTTGAGCCTTCCAACATCTTTAAAATAATAAAAGGAACCAACAACCATCTACAAAGAAATACATGTGCCAAAATAAAAATACACTTCATGAGAAAGGCTGCCTTCTGGGATTTTATTAAAGGTGTATCAATTTAAAGGTCTTTTTTTAATCATGTATAAGCTAAAGCTCTCAATATCTGTTCTATCTAATTTAATGTTTGGCTTTTCAACAATAAAAAAAAAAAAATCTAATCTCCCTTAAGATACTTTTTCACAGGTTTACGCCAAATGTATCCTTAAAAATCATTCTGCACCTCTGATACTTGAGGAAAGTACAGGTATTGAGAAGAAGAGGGGGGGGGGGGGGGGGGGGGGGGGGGGAAGAGGGGAGGGAAAAAAAGAAAAAACTGATGCTAATTTATCTCGGGAAAACTAAAATAATTGTTTTAAATATCTCTTGGCATTGTGCTGTGAGACTAAGCAAATGTACATTCATTATAATGAGCTTAAACATCTAGGTAACTGTTTTGGGTGTTTGCTGTTTAGAGTGGTCTTCCACTACAAGCTAATTAGATGAAGTGCCTTAAAAACCACAAACATCCATTGGGCTGTGAACTTTAGCTAGCAACTACGTTCTTAGAGTAATTTTCATGGTGAGAAAGTGTCTCAATTATGGATAAATATGAATTTCTTCTAAACAATTCAATAGAAGTCCTTATATTAAAAAGTAAATAATTAGTTTTTGTTTAGACTGATCTATTTCTACAGTGCTGAGGAAAGGCTTTAGAATAACTGCATATTCAGCTAGCACGAGCAATTCTTCCACATCTGCCAGAAAAGCTGGGGATGACTTCTCTTGCTGCTGTTGTACTGAGTGTTTTCATATGGTTTTTTTTTTTGTAATTTTATAGTATTTAAGTCAGAAAACTGATTAGATTACTTAATTTGACCTTAGTTTGGCATGCTATAGGCCATTATATTTTTCTCCATTAGGACTGAATTAAACACAACCTGCCTATGTAAAAATAACTCAACACAAGTCTGTCTTCCACAAGGACCCTTGGTCTTGGTGTCAAGATTCCCACTAATTCCTAGCTATTTGTTACAGTTACCTTACTTTCTAAAAATAAGAACCACAAAAATGGGCCTGACTTCTGAGTGTAACGCATGTGGCTTAGTTTCCAGCCTGTGTTCCCATTTTCCTGGTCTCTGGCCCAGGGCACATTAGACAGGGCCTGGGGGTATTTTGCACGTAAAAACACTTGAATGGCTCTGTGTCTGCTGGGCTATGGGAAGCAGGAAAGCATCTTCCTCTCCTGAAGATACTTGTGTCTTATTCTTCTTTTTGACTGACTTGCATAGATTGATCTCTAGAAGTCTTTAAGGGTTTTTTTGTTTGGGTTTTTTTGTTTGTTTTGTTTGTGGGACTTTTTTTTTTTTTCCTCCCCTGCCTGTGGCTGGGGGGGTCTAAGGTACCTTCACAAAAATCTACCAACCAGACTGACTGCTCTAAACAGATACACTTCCAAGGGCAAAGAGTCCACATCTCTCAGGAGGTCCAGTTCCTGCATCCGTTGTGTGTCTCTGTGCACATGCTACTTGGTGTTTATCCAGTCTTCAGCTCTGTGACTAGAAATCCCAAAGCAGACTGTCATTCCGAGGGTGGCTATCAAATTATCTCTAGGGCAGATTTGCGTTGGCTGAGTGCTCTGTTGCCAGGGCAGAAAATGGCTGAAGGTGCTCTCGTTGTGTTGTATGTGTAGACATCGCACTGAAGTATTTATTTAGAAATATTACAAAAGTTTTTAAAATTAGTCTCTATTACATTCAAAAGCAGTAGCTAAAACCAGTGTGTTGAGCAAGTTAAATACCAATAAAAGTGACTGTGGGTGTCAGACAGAGAGACACAAAGGGGATTGACAAACCTCCCAGGAGACGATTCCCTCCGAGTCCTGTTAGATGTGATGGCAAAATGGTTAGATGGTGGAAAAGGTGGAGTCGGATCTCCTCAAGCAGGGGCAGGAATTTTGCTTTTTCCCTTTGTTTTGGAGTTTAATGGCTTAACTGTTATAAACAGGACTTTGGGGCTGCATTTTTACATTAAGTTGTGGGGCTTTTGTGTGCCCCTTCTTCTCCCCCCAGCCAAAATTGGTCAACCGTTTGATTTATCTCCAGGCTTGTTCGTGGCCGTCTCCTTGAGGTATTTGATGTGCTGTCAGCTGCTGGTCTGTGATGGCCTTTCTTCTCAAAGGAATGCTAGGTTATTTTCAGTAAATAAGTAGTTTATAAAAAATATTGTTCAGGTCTCCTCAGGCAGTGGAAAGAGCCAACTTCAGGCCTTCTGTTACCAAGGCCTGTGATTTAAACCTCTATACAGGAGGAGGGTAGCACTTTCACAGTTGTTTTGTGAACTGTTGTTTGTTTTAGCTATTCTAACTCCTTGAGAAGTAGGAAAAGTTGGTTGATGCGAGTCATTGGGAGAAGTCCCAGGTTTGCCTAGCAGAGTGGCTGGGGTGTTGCCTAAGGAAAACCCAGTTCCCTGAGACTCATCATACTTTTCCTCTGCTTTTCCTTCTGAATGCATGTGGACCTCCACTACATGAGTTGGCTTCTGTGAACTTATTTTATCTTGTACCTGTGTCACTTGCTGTCCTTAGCCTTATTTAGGTTGCCAAGTGCTTAACTTGCAACAAAATCATTTTGAGAACCTAGGCCCTACTGACAAATCTTGTTTCCACGTCCCACGCTAACATCTCATTTGCAGTGAAGCGCTGTAATGACCATGTCCCCACAAACTGGGTGGACTGGCTGAAAGCTGCAGAGGTCAGACTGGTTTGGGAGAATGAGGTTCTGAGTTGCTCAGAAGACAGAACAATATACTGTTTTAAATCATCTAAAAAGCAGTTCATGCAGCCTCTCAAGGCCTTAGCAAGGGGGGAAGCACAGCAGCAATCAAGGCAGTAACAGTTAATGATAAGTATCACTTCTTAACTTACACTTTTAGCATTCATGTAGACGTAATAGTTTTAATACATCTTCAAAGACATTTGTTGCTGTTGGCTCAGTGAACCAAAAACTGATTGATTTCCTCTTTCCAGACTCCTTCAGGCTGGCCTTCTTGAAATGTGACAGGCATGATATATTGGGGTTTTTGGGGGTTTTTTTCCCCAACTTGGTTGGAAGCCACTTTTAGCCTTTTTGATCTTTCTCTGATCTGGATTTGTTAAATAAAATTATTACCTAAACATTTCGATGGTATGGTAATATCAAGGTCCATTCAAACACAAATGATGTCTCTCTGACAGCTGCTCCTGGAGGCAGAGGCCCCTTGATAGCTGATGAACGGCAAGGCTTCCCACACCTTGTGGGTGCCTAAGCAGGACACGATGCCAATGCTGGGAGCAAGCCGTGAAGCGGGAGGTACCATACTCTTTCTCTGTGAGCATCTCTTCAGCTGCTGCAGCTGCCAGATGTGGAGAGATCTGCAATCAGATTACATCTCCCACAACACTCGCTCTGTGGGAGATGGAAAACAACCAGCACAGTCTGAAGGGTTCCTAGGAGTCATGAAAGACAATAAACATGCTTTTTAAAAAAAAAAAAAAAAAAAGTCCTCTCAGATATTGATCCAGCCAGGGAATTTGTCACTGGGGTAGCAACAGCCCTATTTAGCAAGGTATAAACTTCCCTTTTTCCTAAACGTCCTAGGCGTTATGGAATTTGCAGCTTAAACAGCTGAGAGGAGAGGAACACAGCTGAAGTATTTGAGGAACTGCATTACATAGACAAGTAGGGTTATAACTTATTAAAGCATTTGCAAAACACATTCCAGTGACACAAAGTTAACAGCTAGAGCGTCTTCCCATGTAAGAAAGGCATCAGGGAGCAGAAAGGGTAATCACGGAAATTGGCTGCCCAGGCGCATTCCTCAGATGGCTGAACTCACTTTTGATAACTGTGAACTCCCTATCATTGGCTTGTAGGGCAAATTCAATTGGTATTACAGGATAAGTGATGCTGGAGCTTACATAAGAATTTTTTCCTTCTTATGTCCCACTGTATTTCTAAGCTGTATGTAATCGTAGGCTGCCTTGCAAGCATATGTTTGGGTCAGAAATAGAGTAGTGTGCAATATACTTTTTCCTGAAAATCTTGCATATAAATAGTACAGGTGGGAAAGATGTCCTCCAGTTCAGTGGCAGTTTGAAAACTGGTCTGGCTGTCCTAGTGGAATGATGTAATATTGGCAATGGTAAGCAGGAGTAGAGCCAGGGATTTCAAGTTCATGCACAGAACTCCTAGGCTGCTTCTCTATGCCCCATCCAATATGCAATTAGTGCAGCTGCATGGTCATGACTCTTTCCCCTCTCATCCCTGTTAGCATTTTGGGGGGCCAGAGCAGGGTGACATACCCTCTAAAGAAGAAGCAGACTCGGTAGGAAGCTTTCCCCTCATCACTTCGTAGGAAAACTGTGCAGCTGCATGCAGTGAAGGTGCTTGCCCTGCACCTTTAATGGCAAATGTAACATTAATAGTGATGCACAAATGTGTCCTGTTGATGAAGGTGAAAATGGGAAGTTTTCTCTGCAATGTATAAAAGACAAAACAGATAGGAAAGTTTCTCGGAGGTCTTTGGTGAGCTGGAACCACAAATCACCTCAGAAAGCTACAGGCACTGTTCTGAGGGCACTAAACATGTTAGAGAGGTTTTGTTTTATTTGTCTTCTGTCACAAAGTTGTTCTGAATATTAAATAATAATCATCATAATACACAGGGTACATCCATACCCTACACCCTCCACTGTCAACCATTTAACAAACAGAAAACCACCTGCCATGCTAACTGGAGAAATAAATGTATTTGTGTATTATTGCTTGAAAACTTCTTTGAATAATGCTTGCACACAATAATAAGTAAAATCTGCAGATAAATTGATGAATACTGTAACTGAAAGTGAACAATAAAGTGGTGATTCTAGTTGTCATTGGCCGGTTTCTTAATAAGATGTGCAGATTTAGGATTAGTTATTCTTAAATCAGCATCCACTTCTGCAAGGCTGAGTGCTGATAAACGTCATATGCTGGTGTATTAAGTGTAAAAAATTTATTGTTTTTCTGGCTCTAAGGCTAAATGCTATTAGCCCAAATGAGCTATCAAGGTGATATGATAAAGGCCCTGTTGAATATTTTTACAGAATTAAATTAAATACACATGTGCCACTCGCTCTACAAAGAACATAAGGGAAAATATGACTAATACATAAGAGCAAAGATTAGTTTACTTGTCAGTTCATGATCATGATATAGATGGAATTTCCTTCCATAAAAACAGCATGATAAAGAGTTCATGAATATTTTCATCAGTAGCTAATGTTTCCATTCCCGGAGGAGAGCTCTAAGCCCACAAACAAGGAAGGCTGCTACATTTACGATTCAAGGGAATGTCATCACAAAATGTAAACTGTCTGCAAGGAACTTTCAGCTTTGATAGTTTTATCACATTAGAGACAAGTGCATCATAGCACAGACATGACCTGTATTTATAAAAAAATCTTTGACTAATATAGCATTTTGCTATTTTAGAAATCTGTGTCGTAACAGCGCAGGGCTGGGCTCCGCTGAGAGCAATGAGAGCTTGTAGGTGGAGGGCAGTATTGTGTTTCCATTCTGTTATCACTTGCAGGTGAAAGGTGCAGCTTTTCCACTGCTACAAGTCTGAGGACATGTTTTCAGAGGATGGCACGATCAATTTATGTGCGTTCACTATCTGACATTTAGGATTGTTCATAAATGTAATAGATTAAATTGCAGATTAGTAAGTAACATGTAGGTGCAATGTATATACATTTTGAATATGGCTATGTCATAGAAATTATTGGCCTTGTTTAATAGCTTAAAAACAATTCTCTCCTAGAATAACGATAGTCCTTATGAGTGAATATGAATTAGTTAAAGACAATCTGACTTTGAGGCCTTGTATAAACAGTTTATGTGCTGAGCTGATTTGGAATGGCAATATCAAGTATTTGGAGCTATGTTACCTTCTGCCAAAATGAAATCTGTGCATCATTTTGGTCATTCTTATGTACATTTCTCATGCTTTTTATCCCTTCTTCTTGAAAATGGGAGGGATAGGCAAACAAAATTGGAAGGAATATTACCCAAATATGGGTAACAAAAAACCAGTGCTACAGCAGATCTGCAGAAACTAAAACATAGGAGAAAGTAGCCCTAATAGTAAATGAAAGAGAACGGTGGGGCTAAAGTTGGAATAATATTCTTAAAAGTGGATACTTAACAGAATGAGTTAGAGGTGTCATAGGTAGGGGAAATATTTTCCAAAATGTATTATGGGAAAAGGCTGGCAGCCTTCAAAATGTGATAATTAGAAAATCAGCAAGTTTCTATAAAGGGAAAAAATCCACAACCATCCAGAAATATTTTTATTTTCAGTTGAGTGCTGTGACACCTTTTCCACAGAAGGAGTACAGAAATTCAGGAAGTTCTTATTATAGCTGTTGAACAAACCCAAATGGGCAAACACTTAGTTTTTTCCAAGTGAATGCAAGTTCTAGTGGAAAACAGCAAAGTTCTAAGAAGATGAGAAAATTAAGTTATGGGATTACAGACGTTTACTTCTAAGGAAGTCTTAAAGAGCATTTTACTACATTTCTATTGCTTATATTATTTTAACGTCTCTACTTAAGAGACAGCTGGCCTATGTCTGTAGACCATGTGTGCTGGTTTTGTCTGGGATAGAGTTAATTTTCTTCATAGAAGCTAGTATGGGGCTATGTTTTGGATTTGTGCTGAAAACAGTGTTGATAATACAGGGATGTTTTTGCTATTGCTGAGCAGTGCTTACAGAGAGTCAAGGCCTTTTCTGCTTCTCACCCCACCCCACCAGTGAGTAGGCTGGGGGTGCACAAGAAGTTGGGAGGGGACACAGCTGGGACAGCTGACCCCAACTGACCAGAGCGATAGTCCCTACCTTATAATGTGAAGCTCAACATATAAAGCTGGGGAAGAAGAAGGAAGGGGGGGACGTTTGGAGTGACGGTGTTTGTCTTCCCAAGTAACCATTACGCGTGATGGATCCCTGCTTTCCTGGAGACGGCTGAACACCTGCCTGCCGATGGGGAGGAGTGAATGAATTCTTTCTTTTGCTTTGCTTGTGCGTGCAGCTTTTGCTTTCCTATTAAACTGTCTTTATCTCAACCCATGAGTTTTCTCCCTTTTACTCTTCTGATTCTCCTTGCCATCCCACTGGGGGGTGGAGTGAGCAGGTGACTGTGTGGTGCTTAGTTGCCGGCTGGGGTTAAACCACAGCACCATGCAATAAGATCTTCCATTTAACATGCAGTGTGGTCCAAGAAGCAGCCAGGATGTATCTGACTGGGATAGTGAGCGATGTCTTTCAATGCCTGAAAGCATACTGGGGAAAGCAAGGAGTCTCTGGGCTCCATGCCTTCTTGATGCTCTGGGCTTAGGGTACATGTGAGGGCAGACCCTGTGCTGCATTACAAAATGAATCCATGGTACCAGGTACATACGAACTGTGCAGTGCATTGTTGCATGGGCAGTCGTGCCCCTGATGCCCACTGACATTGTGCCTATTTCTCCAGGATTCCCAGACGTCCAGTGTCCTATGCTACTGAATATCATAGAATCATAGAATCATTAAGGTTGGAAAAGACCTCAAAGATCATCAAGTCCAACCATCAACTAACATCACTATGACTCCTAAACCAGGCCCTGGAGTGCCACGTCTATACCTTTTTTGAACGCCTCCAGGGTTGACGACTCTACCACCTCTCTGGGCAGCCTGTTCCAATGCCTAACCACTCTTTTGGTAAAGAAATTCTTCCTGATGTCCAAATCATCAGGAAATGCTAGCTGGTGGTCACTACAAGAAATACTGCACCTCTCCAAGAAATAAATTTCTCAGTATTTTGCCCTCAATGACTATTAGATAAAGTACCAGTAAGGGTATATTCACATTAAGAGCAGTTTATTCTATTTTTCTGTAGAACTTGAGGGCAGTTCCACATAATATTGTGTGAATAATCAAGGCTACAGGAAGAAAAAAAGGCTCCAGTATTTTGGGGGGAAACAAGAAGGAAGTGGGAAATACTAATGGGATGTTTGTTGTAGAAGGAGGATATGTAAAAGGGAAGATACACACACAGAGCAGCAAAGGGAGTGGAGTGGTATGCTAGGAACTTCTCTGTCAACACAGAACTCAGGAAATTGAGTGTTATGGAAAGATACCACAAAGACAAGGGCAATCTGTCTGTCCTTCCAATACCCCTTGTAAGAGAGCAAACTTTGGCTTGTTTAGGGGATGTCCAGGCAAAAATCTACTGAGAAGCTGCCATGGTGCCCAGGAAAGCAGTTGATTTTCCAAGAAAATGACCTGAAAGCTCAGGAGTAAATCATCCCATTTTCCAGAAAGACAGATAGTTCTGGCAAAAGGCCTACCTGGCCAAGCAAGGAGCTTTTTGATGAACTAAAATGCAAAATGGGAGCATGTGAAAAAGGGGAAATGACGACAGGCTGCAGAGATGTAGTATAAAAGCATTGCTTGGAGATGTAGATATGAAATTGGGAAGGTCAAAGCCCAGCCGGACCTAAGAGCAGTAAGGGGCATAAAGGAAGCATTTTACAAGTTTGCTTACAGAGAAGCTCAGAGAAAATGTGGGCTTTGCGTGGATGGTGGGAGACAACTGAGGGAGGGATGACACAGGGAAGGCTGAAGTACTCAACACTTACACACATACATCCCCCCGTAGTCTTTGCAGGAAAATCAACCCTACCATGGTTTGTGAAGAAGAGGGAGAGCTATCACTGAGACCAACAGGTGACAGACTATGGAAGGTGGATGGGAAAGGTAAACAGAGGATCAGGAGAGCTTTAGGCTGCCTCACCGCCATTCTTGGAAAGATCGTGAATGATGTCTCACATGATGAGGCAGCGCACACCCTCAGCAAATTTGTGGATGACACTGAATTAGGATGGACCTTGAGAAAACTGAAATTTGGGTTAAAAAAACCCTCATAAGTTTCAGCAGGGAGATGTGCAAAGCAAGGAGTGTCTGGGCTCCGTGCCTTCCTGATGCTTTGAAGTATGACTCCATGCATCAGCACAGTCTGTGGCACAACCAGCTGAATAGCTCTGATAAAAAAAGGACCAGGTGTTACAGCAGAAACCAGGCTAATGTGAGTCAACTGTGGTCTCCCATTACTAGTAAGGCAAAACCCACGCTGGGCTACCTTGGGAGAAGCGTGGCCAGCAGGAAGGTTTTATTCTGTCTGCTTGGCACTGCTGAGGCTGCTGTAGTGTGTCCTCTTCTGGGCCCCCTGGTTCAAGAAGGATGTTGGATTGAAAGAAGGTCTATCAGAGAGCTACCAAGATAGTCAGAGGTACCCGACTTGTGGGGAGGGGCTAAGGGTGCTAAGGGACTATGGTGGGGAGGAGTTGTTAATGGCAGCATACAACTACTGGAGAGCAGGCTAAGGCGGGGACTTGGCAGCAGCCTCAAATTGCTTGAAGGGGAGTTACAAGCACAGTAAAGCCAGGCTTTCTTGGATAGTGAAAGGTGGTAAAGCAAGGGACAAATCACAACTTGGGAAGTTCGGAGTGGCCTTTCTTGGCTAGGAGCATGGTGCAGCACTGGATTAGGTTGCCCAGAGGAGCTGGGATCAGCGCTCTTGAAGGCTGTGAGGACTCTGCTGGATAAAGCCATGGCTGACCTGCTCTAGTGCTGGAGATGGCCCTTCTACTCAAGCAGGGGGACTGGACTGGATGGCATCCAGAGGTGGCTTCCAACCAGCGCTTCTGTGATCCTGTGAATTCGATGAGCAATTATACACTTTATACATACGGTTATATAGTAGTTATAGTTTTCACGGTTGAACTGGAAGGAAAAAAAACCTCAACAACTCAAACCAGAAGACTATAATTGTCATGATTCAGAACACGTCAGCCGTCAGCTAACAGGGAACTTGGTGGATTCACATAGGATTAGAGATGCATTTGCTTCCTCAGACTTGTTATGTATCAGATGCACTTTTTTAAATGTGGGAGGGAAACTGCTGGCCCTCACAGACCTCCGGCTTGCTGACTGAGTAGCAATGCCTATGTGAACTTCTAGCATGGTCATGTCACTTTAGCAGAACTTACAAACTCTTCTATGGAGCCACATAACTTTCAAGCTATACTGCAAGCACGTAGGACAAACCTGTGGTTTCATTAAAGAAAAAGACATGGATTAAGTTACAATGATATTAAAATCTCAGGAAACACTCATTTAATACATGAAAAAAGCAGTCATGAAGGGAAATAACAATCATGAGCAGAATGATAATCGCTGAGTACTTCTGGCCTGCTAGATATCAGTTGAAATCTATTTTCTCTGTCTCAGTTCTGAGATATTTTGTTGCTAAATGGTGCGGTATGTTAGTGAGCAGCAAGGCCCAAAACAAGAACACAGAAGAATAGAGCAGAATTGCATTAATGCAATTAGTATGCATTACATCATATATTAGTATCTTGTTCAAAATCGAATAATTGTAGTAGATTTAATTACATACAATTAATGACTGGTTGAGGGCTAAAGCCTTAAATTTTTATATATGAGAAAGATGCTGCCTTTTGCCCTCTTGAGCAGCAAGGATGACCTAGGTCCATTGCGGTTTGGTCTCCTTTGTAAACCCTGGGCACATACACTGGAAAGACACTTTATTTACAGAATCTATATTGTTGAAGCATCTACTGAGAAAAAGCAGAAACTAGCTCTAAATGCTTTTTCTGCACTTCCTAGCTTAAACATACAGACTGTTGTCTTCGTTGAGCAACAACATCTGTTACTCTGGAAAAGCACATGTGTGAAGTATACTAGCGGTTGGGAAATATCAAAAAGGTGAAGATGAGTCTTCAGCAGCTCCAGAGGCAGCAAGGAAATTGGAAGAGAAGACAGATGCAATATGTGCTTGCAAACAGGGCGTGCAAAAGAGGTAAAAAGATGTCATGTGAATTGTTTAATCTGGAATGATAAAGAAAAGCTCCAAGAAGAAAAGTACAATATTGTGAGGACCTGCTTATGCTTTTGTTTTCTTTAATCACGTTCTTTATTTATAACAGAGTTGATGACTTAGGGTTTTCCCAGGAATCCTTTCATAGTTCTGGATGCTGATTTATACTGAATCTCATGGGTTTGTTATCAAGGGGATGTTGGATTAGTTGGACAATATCCGGGTATAATTCTTGGCCATGTTATAACAATTTATGAGATGAAAGTCTGGCTCCAGGAGATCACATAGGAGTTTTTTATTTTATATTAGGACTTTGCCCTGTTTTTTCATTTTTTTCACAGCTTGATCAAAGCAAAGGAAAAAAGAAAAAAGTGCTGGCATGCTGGCTGTTTTGTAGTGGCATTAGAACTGAGAACTCCCAGCCCTTGTAATCTTGTAACTTTTTTTAAAGCCCTGAACCATGGAATTTAATGCTTTATGTGTATGTGTAAACTTGGAAAAATAGCTTGACTAAATGTTCTAATTTTAGAAGACAAATAGATTGACAGTTAATTATTTTTAAAAAATTCTTGTGTTTGTAAGCCTATCAAGTGATGCTTTGGGATCTGACCTGTAGTACTAGAATGTTTGGAATAGCCAGCCCTGGATCTCCCCAGGTTTCTCAAATCCTGGTGTGTTTCAAACCAACCTTCTTGACTCTGCAAAAGTTGGCTAGATATCTTTGTTCTTTCCATCCAAGTCCAGCATGAAAAAAGCAGAGTTGAGAAACAATGATTAAATAGAAAAGTATAGTTCAGACAACACATTTGGACTTCTAAAAAGTTTTGCTCAGTTCTGTGTTTTCCCTGAATGTTTGCTTCTCCCTTCACAGTGTTCAAAATTATGGAAATTGGGAGGTATTTTGATAGTGTTTCTTCCTTGGGGAGAAGGATTCATTTCCTGACCCTTATATGATGCACTGTCTTTGGGCGTCTTTGAGAGCATTTTAGTCTCAAGGTTGCAAGCTAAGACAAATGCAGGCAACAGTTGTTTTGCTTCTGGGCACCTTAAAGGGGGTTAGCCAAAAAGCTAAAAGCAGAACTGAGCAGGCATGTGGGAAGTACCATCCTGGATTAGGTCCAAAACCCACCTAACCCCATACCATGTCTCCAACAATGATTAGTGTCACATACTTCAGATGAAAATGGGATTACCTGGCCTTTGCTCCTCCACAGACATTTGAAGGCTTATTCTGAGTCATAATCATGTGAAATTGGCTTAAATCCTGAAGGCTGTGGTTTAACATCTCTTGCACTGAATCGGTTGTAATGAATTATGATACTGTGGATGTTCCTGTCATCCACAGGAATGACCGCTCTCTCCTCAAACTTCGCAAATTTCTTGACCTTCACAGCTTTTTGTTGCAGTCTGTTATCCACACTTTAATTGCACTTGGGGTGAAAACAGCTTTGGAAAGTCTACTTTGTTCCTGTGTTAACGGAAGGAGCACAGAAATTTCTTGCCTACATTCTCTGGAGCACTGGTTATTTCTATGATAGTTATTTTGTATGCTGTTATCACAGCACCAAGTTTTCATCTCCTTTTCAGGCTACTTTTTACAATCTCATTTCATATGATCATGGGATTCTTTTCATGTTTGATCATTCTCAGGGCATCTCTTAGACTTCCTACGTTTGGCCGTGTCTCTGACACTGATGTTCGGGACTGCCTATGGCGAGAAACAATGCAGATGATAGAGTAGATTTGGAGAAACTTCCAAGGCAGAGTTAGGGCTTTTTCAGTAACTGGGGTTAAGAGCAGCAAAGAAAGTCTCGAAGAGAGAGAGAGATGGGAGAGTGTGAGGCAATTTCATCATTAACAAAAGCAGTGAGAAGGGCTCAGAGAAAGGATGTCTCAGGTGCTGGGAGGGACAGAGCAAGTAGGAAAGTTTTCAGCGCCCCCCATCTGAAATGAAATACTGAAATGTCTGAGAATAAAGTACTGCAAAGTGTGATGCTGAAATAAATTTTCATGTACCTTACTTTCCCCCTCCTATAACTGTTTCCAATTTTATAATGAAAAATTTACCCCCTAGTTTTCCAAGAGCCGATAAACACTACAGTGTAATGCTTTACACTATCAACTACAGATCATCAGTTACAGAAAAACCTATTATAAAACTACCGCATGAACTTTACTGCCATAGTTTTTAAGTATGGTATTGACAGCATGCAATCACCTTCTGTTGATTTGGAGGCATCCAATTTAGGAAATGGTAAATGGCATCTTTGTTAATGAAGAATGGTGGTGTTTTGGGGAGCACTTGCACATTGTTCTGTGTCAGAGTTTATCCATGTTGACCAAGTTGTATAACAGAGCTTTCATTATCTGCTTTAAAACACAAACTGCAGTTAACTAAAACCATGAAGGGATCATGACTGCCTGGGAGACTAAACGGACCAATCTTGTCTTATTGGGCTTCATAAACTGGAAAGGTCTTGGACTGCTGCAGCTGTTGTGGGATTACGAATTGCTGGCTTGAGATACAGGCCTTGTAAGTACGGAGTAATATACCTGGTTCTGCATATCCTACAGTGTTTCTGCACTGTCAGTTTGCCAATGCTTTTACTGTTGTTTCAGCTGATGCCGTAGGTATACCAAGACTTTTTTGCCTTGAAACCCTGATAGTCTGAATGTCTGTGCAAGACAGAGGCATAAATTGGCAGCTGTCCATCTTAGTTGTGTCTAGTCTAACTAATTTTATGTCAGGATAGAATATAGTGTATCCTGGAGTTTGGGATCAGAAAGGCCTCTCTCCCGCAGCTCCCGCCCTCCTCCCTCAGTTCCCACTGGTCATCCATGAACCACAAGCTACCAGGTCGCTGGTAAGTTACTGGTCAGTGCTCAAACCTTCACTCCAATGTAGCCAGCTCCATTTGTGTGTCACTGCATAGCCACAGGCTTGCCATGCTGCTTGTCGATTAAGAGATTAATTTTTCATTTGAGTCTATCAAAACCTGTATTTTTCAGAGCATTTTTAAAATCAACAGTGATTACAGATTCCTGGTCCAACCCGCAGCCGTACTGCAATGGCATATCAATTTATTATTTTGCTATCATTTTGCCCCAGTAACTCTGAAATTTTTTACTGATGTTCAGACACTCACCGTGGTGGTCAGGTCTGAGGGACGTCCCGGGGCCAGGGGAGAGAAGTTCAGGGGCAAAATTCGTGGTACCAAGCACACCTTTGGGTTACAGAAGATGAAAGCAGATCTGGGAAATGGAGGACAGATAAAATTTGAGAGGTGGATGATTCTGCATTTCCTCAGGAGAGGCTGTAGGGTGAGAGACAAGGGTCAGGTGCAGCAGCAGCAAGATCCACCTGAAGCCAGCGTGACACCTGGCAAGCCATGCTGCCCATGATGCTCCCCATGACGATGCTGAGGCAGCTGATGCAGAGGTTGGTTGAGGTACTAGCTGGGATGGGCAGACCCTCCTGTCGCTCTGCCGCAGCACAATCACACACACTCCTGCACCACCCAGGGCTGTGATATCCATTTCCAACCACAGTTAAGCCTGTATTGCTTATTTTTGTACAATAGTAGCAGCTAAGGGGCCAGGTATATGCCTGGTAGTGTTTCTGCCGCTTTCAAAGGATCACACATGGGTACCTGGGATATCTGAAATTGTTTTTTAGAACATGTCAGTTTGTTTTGAATCATTTCTTTACCCTTTCACAATAGGAGAAAGCTATTCTCAGCAATCCATTTGCTGTGTCTGAAACACAAGTCATGCCTGTCAAATGAGGGTAATTGCTTTGCAAGGCTGATTGCCTTGCAAACTGTTGTTACCAGTTGGGTGGGTGACTCCTTAGAGCCCAGTTGTGTGATGCTGTGATGTGCCTGTGGGTGGGAGCAACCTGTCTCAAAGGCTGCCGTAGAGCTATATACAGGGAACAATTATTCACTGTTTTTCTTGATACAAAATGTGGGGCAACAAAGTGGAATTACTAGGCAGCAAAGGTAAAGCAAAAGATAGTATGTTTTTTTACACAAAGCACAATAAGGCCAATCTTCAAGTTGTCTCAGTCAGTCTGGACCACGTGCACTGTTTCTCCCTGCTTGATATCGAATGCAGCAGCCATTTGCTCTACTGGCCCATTGCTAGATGGGCTCCCTTGTAGCGTCCTACTATGAATTTCTCTGCACAACACCTGCCACTTCAGGTGCACAAAAAAAAAAGAAGAAAAAATGGTGTTCAGAAGGGCCAAATGCAAGGCAGTGAGCACTGGTTGGTTTTGCTCTATTGAAGGTCGGCAGCTGCGCAGCGAGTCCATACTCATGGCTGGAAGCACCGGGATGGGGAGAGGACAACTGCAAAGACTGGGACCAGGCAAAGGCTTGTGCCCACTAGCCCAGCATGAACTCGAAGCTCAGGCTGACAGGATGGTGGGAGTCAAACTGGGAATGACTAGTGGGTACCTTTGGAGTTAACCTTAATTACAGGTAAAGATAACTGAGCTAAATGGGGAAGCTTCAGTCCTTACAGTAAAGTGTATTCAGGAGAGCTTTTTTGAAGAGAAACACCAAGACAAATCCCAAGTTTTATGCATCCTTTTCCTCATTCCTGCAAGTTTACCTCTGGGGTGGGTATAGTCTGACCGGTGATGCTTGCAAATGGGACCTGCTACTAATATAGGACTCAGACCACAGCGAAATTTCTTTTGACATTTGCATGTGACACAGCTTACTTCCCTTAGTGTGATGAATTCATTGCATTTGAGTGGAATTTATCTTTGACTTGATTAAAATCTTCATGCCTTGTTTTTCAGTCGGACCTGCACAGGACAGCAAACAAACAGGCTGGAACGAGGATGAGGAAACTGGTCTGTAACTACTGTGGAGAGGGGTCCCTGGGTCATACCATTAATATTGATTTTAAAATGTTGCTACTCTCTTTAAATAGTTCTGTAAGATTGTATTTTTGTACAGTCAAGTGTTCTTTTGTCTCAGTTATTTAAGTTACAGGGTATAATCTGTGGCTTCTGACATTCACACCGGCAACTACTGAATCACTGGCAACTCTGTTAAGATGTGGGTTTGTGTTAGTGACCTTCTGGTTTCTCTGCAGATTCTACTAAAATTACTTTTGGACCACAAGGGGCTCATGAGGGAAAGGCATTTGAATAGGCTTTTCTATTTTTTCCCTGTGGGTGTATTTCTATCTGGATTGTGGACCAGTTTATGCAAATAAAATAAATTGAGAAATCAATATGTGCCAGAGACTATTAAAATCTAAAGGACTTAGCGATATCTGTAAGAATGCTCACATTTTTATACTCTGTTCCCAGTATTATAAATATAAACTTTATAGTAACTCAAAAAAAACCCCAAACCCAAGCTCAGAACAATTCTCTCTTTTAAGCTGCCTCCACCCTCTAACATGGAGCAAACCATTCCCTCTGAGGGAGTCCAATTTTTTAGAAAAAACAACACAAATGAAAGCAACTGTGTAATTGTTTGAGATCTGAAATACAGCCTATAGTGCTGTTTGATTAAGTGTTTAATATCCTTCCTTAGCTGGTTGCCTGTTCACTTGCTGTGATACAGCATTTTCTGCAGGACTGTTCAAGCTCTTCCATAAATGCAGTGCAGATCCAATGCTTAAGCCTTATGATTTACGAATGGAGTGGCAAAACAGCAAGTATACAACCTCTAATTATTACCTTCTGGGCACTGCAGATGGTGTTTCAGAAGCTTGTGGGTTTGTTGCTCACCTTTAAATAGTGATTTAAGACTTCTTTATATTTATACAAAGGCTAGGATTAAACCTCTGTTCTGATTGAAATGTTTTTCAGCTGTAAGAGTAGCAGGCGGATCAGGTTAAAATTCAGCTACATATTTTTAACTGAATAAAAATCACTTTCCTTGTTTCACTAGATTTTTTGGTGCTGTTGAAAACATCCCCATCCTAACCACCTTAAACAGTTCTTCTAGGGGAATTCAAATATTTACTGACACTGGGAACCAGAATTGTTACAGTTAAACTTGGAGGGGGGGATTCTTCAGAAATATAGGCTGTTTTTATGTACAAGTGAAAAAAAAAATTCAAAGAGGAACTTATGATTTACAGAAAAAAATAGTAAAGTGTGAATGATTAAAGGAAGTTTAGCAGGAGTCATTCCAGCTGACCTCTGTGTAGTTGCACCTGATTGAAAAGACACCCTTTCCAAGGCTTTGGTATTTCAATTTTGTGCTTTGAAGGCCTGAGCAGTTTGCTGTCACTAATGCACATTAACGTGTCTGACTTTAAAGCCTTTACAGTTCTATTTGAGTGATGAAGCGGTGAAAATTTAGGGTTCCTAAATTTGTTTGCTCTCCTTTCAATTCAATTGTGCTGATTCCTTGTCCCTAAAATGATGTCTTACACCTGAATGGTAAGCCGTAAACTTGCAGGGCAGGTCTGAGTTGCTCCTACTTCATCTTTTGTAAGCTATCAAGTTTTTCCCTCCTGAAGTCAAAGGCTGCTGGACTGGTCTCATTCACACAGACAAAACCTGCCTCTGCAGTACAGCACAGTCCCCAAGAGCAAGTGTCAGCGGGTAAAGCCAGAGCAAGAAAGGAGCACCTGCAGGCTCACCGGACACCATTCAGCCTGCTGCAGCAGCAGGCCAAAGTGCTGACCTCGACTAACAGCATTGCAAAAGAGACCCAATTCTTTATTTCTAAGGCTGTGATTATTAAAGTGGGTGAGAGAATGGTTTGGATGCCCGCTGACCCAGACTGCTCATTTATGGTAAGTTAAAGCTTTATTTTCAAAGTTTAAAGTTTAGCTATCTTTTATGGGATTTTTACCCCATACCAACATTGCTCTGGTCTCATACTGTGGTAAATGGACATAAAGCAAGAGGTTCTAAGAATCATAGAATCACAGAATCATTAAGGTTGGAAAAGACCTCAAAGATCATCAAGTCCAACCATCAACTAACACCACCATGACTCCTAAACTAGCCCCTGGAGTGCCACGTCTATAACTTTTTTGAACGCCTCCAGGGTTGACGACTCCACCTCCTCTCTGGGCAGCCTCTTCCAATGCCTAACCACTCTTTTGGTAAAGAAATTCTTCCTGATGTCCAGTCTAAACCTCCCCTGACACAACTTGAAGCCATTTCCTCTCATCCTATCGCTAGTTTCTTGGGAGAAGAGTCCAACACCTGCTTCACTACAACCTCCTTTCAGGTAGTTGTAGAGAGCGATAAGGTCTCCCCTCAGCCTCCTCTTCTCCAAGCTAAACAGCCCCAGTTCTCTCAGCCGCTCCTCATAAGACTTGTTTTCTAGACCCTTCACCAGCCTCGTTGCCCTTCTCTGGACACGCTCCAGCACCTCAGTGTCCTTCTTGTAGTGAGGGGCCCAAAACTGAACACAGTATTGGAGGTGCAGCCTCACCAGTGCCGAGTACAGGGGCACGATCACTTCCCTACTCCTGCTGGTCACACTATGCCTGATGCAAGCCAGGATGCTGTTGGCCTTCTTGGCCACCTGGGCACACTGCCGGCTCATGATAAATCCTTCAGAAAAAATTATCTTCCTGAACACACATGGCCATCAGGAAAACAAAACCCAAGCCAAGCTATTAGAAGTTCTCTATCTGTAAGACCCATCATGGTACCAAATCAGAAAGACCAAATGGTGATGGTTTATTTTGCTTTTCTTGTTGCAAAAACTGAATTAGAGAAGGGTGTTATCCCCTCTGCTGCCCCTTAGAAACTCTTCTGCTGATATGGAGCCCTGTACAGAAGAGGAGAAAAGTGGGCCCAGCTGAACAATCCTAAAGAAACTGGTTGAACTTCTAGCTGTGATGAACTGTGTACTTGCTTTTGGGGCTCTCCTGAGAGGACATCTTTGTATTGTCCCTCTCAGAGGAGTTAGGAAGAACCACTGGGATGTTTTTTATAATAGGGCTGGGCCACTTTGTTTATTTGATGAAAGGAAGCATTTAATGTTATTGAACTGATGTGACAGAAGAAAGTAAAGAATATAAACCAAAAGATAGTTTGACTTAAATATGAGAATTAATTTGAATTTCTATATATGATGAGTCCATGAAGATTCTGTGATGTCTGATGTCAACAAATATGTATTTAAATACCTCTGGTCATCTGTTCTATCTCTATGGACAGACAAGGACAGGAAAATCCATAGCTGCCTTTTATCAAAGGAAAATTAATCCAAAAGCCAGAGCCATCAGCTCATCAAGAAATTGTTTGCCAGGAGTAGTTGGTAATAAGGTTTAAGGGCAGTCATGAAATGCTTTACACTGCATTTGGTTCCTGGAAGATGTGGGCTCATCCTGAATTATATGCAACTTTCCAGTTGGTTTGTGACTGCAACCACGAAAAAAAGGAAAAAGCAATCCATCTGGATAGTGTTCCCTGTGTACTTGCAGCAGTTAACTAATCCTCATGTGATGATGGTGCTTTTTTGAATTTACAATGAATAAAGCAGGGAAAAGAAGTTTCAGAAAACCATTTTATGACAGAGCCTTTGGCTTTTGTGTCACTCTGCTGCCCATATAAGTAGAAATTAAAACAGCAATGATATGACAGCTTACTGATCCAAGTAAGCAAATCAATAGTGTATGTGTATATAGGTCCAAGTAGACCCCATGCATCCCAGTGGTAAATGAAAAATAAAGAAAAACTTCTTAGGAGATCAACCAATCAATAATATATCAATAAACTAATTTCTATCCCTTGCAGACCAGTTTTTTATCACTGGGCAAAGGTGAGATGTTCTGTCATCCCGATGCTCTTTTTCTGTTTCCTGGGTATGAAGCATTTTTTGTTTCTACTGTTGATAATATTGCAGTCTTCACAACTACTAGAAGCTCATCCTACTGTGGCTACTTTAGCCACAGATGTTTTGACCACAATGCTAGCCCTACAAAAAAACCCAGATCTGTCTGTTAATGCTGAATTCTGCCAAGGTTAAAATGGTGATAAATATTCCCACCTCTCCGACCTTCCCTCCTGCAGCACAGTAAACTCTAGCCACTCCAGCACAGCAAACCCTGCTACACGGGGCAGTTGGGGTCAAGCATCGAGGGTGTAGCACTTGAACTAAAATTAATAGATCATGTAATCAAACTGCTATTTAGGTGAAATTACCATGACTTGTATTAAGGCAACCTGGGATGCAATGGTTTTAGCAGAGTCAGGCCCAAAAAAACCTGCCTCTTCCACTAACTTTCAGAGCCATGTGTGTTTTGTTACTTCTATTTTCTGTAACTTCTCCTCATCCGACTAGAGATTAGTTTCACATCAAAGTGATGTGGGTTAAGTAGTGAAAACATGTCACACATTTTGATCTATTTTGCCATAACTTTCTTTGAAACGCACCATTTTGCATCGTAGTTTGCCATGTGCTGGTCTGTTCTCTGAAGAGTTTTTCGTTCTGCTCAGATTCTGGTGTCTGCCACAGAAAGAGTGAGAGCAAATCCAAGAGGATGCTCTTTAGACATGTTATCCACAGATCTGCGGTAAAACTGCTATGTGAAAATGTTCAACATGAAGGGAAATAGATCAGACAAAAAAGTCAGTACTTGAATAGTCAGATATTTAATGAGGAAGTCTGCTTTGCTGTTAAATATTTTCTCATCTGAGAAAAGTTAATAAGAAATGGAAAGAAAAAAATGTAGCTGTATCCCTGATAACAAAATTTGATCCATCTTTTCAAAATAACAATTTGAAAAGTTGAAGTATTTCACATTAACAACATAGGAACTCTAGGACTGTTAAATGCCATGAAACCCCTTGATATGATATATTTTACAGATTACAGTTTTATTTATAGGTATTGGAAATAAAATGACTTTTTGATACAGTCAAAATTTTGCATATTATAAACTGTAGAATAATAAAATAGAATATGCTTGTCATCAGCACAGTATCACTTTTTTATGATTTCAGTGATGTGGGTGACAGCTAATCTCTGGCATGGTACACGTCTGGGAATACTTTACACTAAGTAGCCTACTTTTCAAAAGGTGAATTTAAAGGTCAGCTTAATCAAGACTTTTGGGACTGAAAATTTAAAAGAGGACTCATCTACGGCTTAGTTGAGGGCATTTGGCCTGCAGTTCTTTTTTGCTGCTGAGCTAAATGACTTATGGCTTTAATTTGGTTCATGATTTTGTTTGTAAGTTTTTAGCTTATTGGTAGTTATGGCTGAATGAATGAACCCAAGTTGCCTGATAGCCCGCATGTGATTTGAGAAATACTTCTCTATGTCTTAGGTACGGAAATCATCTCTCCTCTGGCATTCCCATCACGGGAGACCTCTGCGAGCAGTAGGGAAACAAGGTTGGTGTCCTCCTGCCCAGCCACTTGGTAACATGCAGTAAACTGATATATGACTGAAATATTTCCCGTCTTAGCAGTTCTCAGCTCCAGCAGGAAATGGTGATACAGACTGGTTTGGGGTTTTACTGACCCCTTAGGGAAACTGGGTGCTGCAGGCTCAGGCAGTTCAAGAAAAATGGGTGTATGTCTGACAGCTTCCACAGAGAGCCTGCAGAAGGGAGGAGATGGATGGCGATTTCTTCTTCCACTCTGCCCCGTCACCCCTCTCCCAACAGGAGAGGGCAATTAGTATATTCAGTTGAGCAAAAGTGTACTAGCATGAACACACCAGCTGTAAAAATGCTTTGAAATTACATACAGAGAGTCACAGTAGCTAAACAATTGTGTCCTAGACCTTTCAGAACTTTGCCTTCATCAATCAAGGTCAACAGAAACGCAAGAATATGGTCTGCGAAACACCGTTCAACAAGTGAACAGCCACTTTCTTCTGGGAGGAATGCCACAAGCAAATGAGGGGTATTGTAAACAAAAATGTTTTTATGTGTTTGACATCAGTGCTAATACTCTGAAAAAAAAAAGTTTTTTATTTAATTTTAATTTTATGTTATTTGATTCTCTCTGGAGCGTTTAGCTGATATCTGTATGTTGCTGACAAAACAAACTGAATTTATGTTGCTGGAATCATCACAATGAGTCATTAAAATAATTAAAATGAGTCAATGAAATGAGTCATCGAGTCAGAGAGAGTTACACCTGCAACCAGCTCCTGTCCCTATGTTACGCAACTGAATTTTTGATGATGGGCTTAAAACTTCTGGCTGTCATGTTGAAGTGTTTCTTAACAGCTCATACTGCAATCATCTGAGTTGTAATATTAGTACTCCTGAATGAGTCTTTGTAATTGAATTTACTTGTTAGTCACAGAAGATAGAATCTGGCACACAGAAAGGGAACATTGTTGCTTGAAAAGAAGTGTTCTTTGGAAAAAGTTTTCATAAATATATCCATATCATTATGGGTATTCGTATAATGCCTGCCACACCTGTTTCTCCCTGTTATAGTTGGTACCTTTATGATTTAAAGAAAAAATACAAGTAGTATCCTTATTTATTATGTATTGGGTATTATTTGCTAAATACTGAAGATCAGAAAATGTTTCAGAACTTCTAGTGAGTGAAGATACGTCACTCATTTTGAGGATAAATTCAGTGAGGGTATTATTGTTTTTACTGACTGTAAGATACAATAGTCAAAGCAAAATTTGCAAACTTGGGTACCTAAATACTGACTTCGATTATATTTCTCTTTCCAGATTTGTTGAAAATTTGGCTTTATTTCAGGTACCTAAACATAACTTTTGTTGCCCACATTTAAAAAACCATCCAAGAAAACTTTGGCCCTAGGTACTGATATCAAGTTTTGGGCAGGTTAGACTAGAAGAGAAAATTTGGCTTGTTTTGACCACTTTTTTTTATGATTCTAGTAGTTTCTTTCCAACTTTTCCCAGTTAGTACTAGGTCATGTAAACAAGCTTGTAAGCAAACACATTTCCAGTTCTTAGCTGATTAAGAAGAGGTTCAGAATGCTTTCCAGAAAGTACCAATAATAATAGATCCTAAATTTAATAGCGGATTAATAACTCAATATAAATCCACTGAGGCAGAATATTTCAGAGTAAATTTATTAATCTCATTAAAAATGTCATAATGTCATTGGCATATTGTGAACCTTTATTCCATTTTTTTTTTAATCATACATATTTTTCCCCTTTCATTTCTGGACTAACGTTTCAGGTTGACAGGGCAAATAAGCAACATGCTGAAGATGAATGTGCTGGTTGTAACAGGCACCTGTATAGATAGTATCAAAGGGCCAGGGAACATCAGTGGCTTAGCTACTTACAGCATGGGTACTGTAATACACAGGGTTTTTGCATGCTTGGCCCAGAACTGGGCTGAGCGCTCAGCTGCAGGTGGGGGATGTGAGTCTTAGGGGACCCCTGGAGAAATGGCCCCTGCACCCCCTTCCCAAGCACACTGTCTAACTGCAAGGCAATACACGGAAAACAAGCAGCCTCTTTGGAAGGAAAAGAGGTTACAAACTGTGTTTTTAAAGACACAAAATCATGGCGGTGTGCACTGAGCATGCTGCTATGCTGACTGTTTCACAGTCCTTGAAGAGCAAGACATGCAAGAGCATGTTCTGCTTCCCAGCAGGGCTTAGGAAGATGGTGGCACCCAGTTATTTCAGTGCTTCATCTCGGGAAAAAGGTGAAGAAGCCTGGTGGGTCCATATGTTCTTTTTAAAGAGTTTGGGCTGTTTCATAAGCAGTGTAAGATGATGGAGGAGGAAAGTCACACCTCTCTCCTGCCTGCCCAGTGCTTTTTCTTGAGTAGGCTTAAGAAGTTCACTGAAGAATTAAGGGGTTTTAGCCTTTCTCACAGGTTATCCAGTAGAAATTTATACCATGCAATGTCTTTTCTAGACAGACTACACAAATTTGTTCCTGAGTCTATTTCATAATCTGTCAGCTCACAGAGAGGTACCAATGGGAACTGCCTTTTCTTCTGTGACAAGCTTCTATTTTAGAAGTGATTTACAATTCCCAGACAGAAAATCAGAGCAAAAGAGCTGTAAAATTTATTATTCTGATCATATCGCCTTTCTCTGTGGACTTCTGAGTATTTAGTAAGTAAAAGAGAGAAAATCCATCTTCTGTGGGTAGTACATCATCTACACAGTGATGGCAATCTTTCATTTCACTTTGGCTTGCTTGAACAGGAAGATACCATGTCTATGGGAAAACCTCAATCCCTTTCCTCTTATAGTCAGAGAGACCCCATTTGGAGCTTTCTAGAGAGAGCACTGTGCTTTTAATCTGTTTTTTCTGCATACAGCAGAATGGGGGTTTGGTCACTAAGTAATGACTCTTTTTCTTCATATCTGTTTCCTACCCAAGTGTATTGTTTGTAGATGGACATGTACTTAAAGAGTCATGCTTGGGACTGACATCTAATACAGTTTGGACGGAAGAGGGAAGGAGAAGGAAGCAGCTTTTGAGACACCTAGTTTTCAGATGAACCCTTTCAGTATGCCTCTTCATGAAGCTAGAGTCAGATTTGCTAAACTAAGGCAAAGCAACACTAAGAAGAACCCCAGATCTGTGAAAATGCTGATACTTCTACAGTAAAATTCTCTTCTTTTCTAAATGCTGGTGTCAGAATATTTCAAGTAAATACATCCTCCAAAAAATAATGCTTCCAGCTGAATTCACTGCCTTGCTTTATCTTTGCTTTCATGTTAAATAACACAAGATGAAAATCAAGAGTAGTTTTCTTCCTGTTCCTTTCTCAGTCCAAATGTTTCAAAAGTCTTAAGGGAAATTCTCCAAGGACTCTAATAGGCAATTTCAGTAATGCAGCAATGTTATAGATTCTTGGCTTTTCTGTAAGGTGGACTATGATTTAAGAGACAGATCTTTTTTTATTGGCCTTAGTCTTCTATTAGGTAGTTTCTGCCTTCCTGGAAAAATGCTTATTTTTGTCTTTGATTGATGTCTTCAGTGAATCACAGTTTAAAACCTGGTTCAAGGGTTAGGTAATTCCTAGTCATATGATTTAATATTTCCAAACAATAACTTTTGCCTTTAAAATCTAAAATAATGCTATATTTCAGGAGACGGTGCAGGCTTTGCTGTTGCCTGGAGCAATAATGGTCAGGACAATTCTCCTGCAGGAAAAAACAATAAAAAGGCAGAAAGCTTCTCCTGGGCTCCTACTATGCCATTGGCCCTCCGAAAACAAATAACCAGCATGGTCACTAGTCTTCCCCAAAGATGGGTGTTACTTAAGGGAAGTGAAGCTTTGAGGAAGATTTGATAATAGTCTTCAATTATGTTAAAGGTAGACGTGGAAGAATAAGCACACTCACCCGATTTTAAGTGGGACTAGGAATAATGGGTTTATAATAAGTGATAATAAATTATATGGGAAGAAAACGTTCTTATGGCATTGAAGTAGTTTGCTTATAGAGATGGGAGAGTCTTCTGCCACTGTAGGCTCTTCAGAATAGACTGGACAAGCATCTGTCAGAAATACCAGTGGTGTGTTTTAGAGAAGGGTGAGAGACTAGATGTTATGTGATAATTGCTTCCAGCTCTACTTTCCTATGAGAAGAGGGAGCTTGAGAACTGCAGGCAGAAAGAGTAACACTGATCTCCTCTAAAAGCAGACAGTGGAGAGTATGCTTCCCATGGTGCCAATGCTAGACCATCAACCCATATACAAGGCAAGTAGGAGAATAGCAATATAACCTGTAATGGAAGGATGATGGGGAAGGCAGTGCCATTTCTCTGTTGTGCCTGCAAGGTGTAAGCTCACTCTGCTTTCATCTTTGTTAATGGAAGAGGAAGCATTTATTAGCTGCAGGCTACCTCCAGGGGAGACACTGACACAATTCCCTTGCACACAGTGTGATTCCTGCAGGCACCAGGCTCTGAGAGCTCAGCTATTGCTTTGGGCTTTCAGCGGTTACCACTTAGCCTGAGCATACAAGAACTGCACAACTGCACTTATATAAAATCTCTCAGCTGAGGATCTCAGGCTGCTTCTCAAGCAATTCTACCCCATTTTGCAGATAAAGAAAATGGGTCACACGGTGGCTGAGTGGCGGTTCAAGATCACACAAAAGCAGTCAGGTACTCAGAGCTCCCTGTCAACCTTAGATAAAACATAGGAGTTTGCTCAGTCGTTCTTAACTGAATGAAACATGATGTCGTCCCTACTGCCGAATGGACAGGCACCGTATTCCCAGGAGACCCTCAAAGAAAAACTTTGAGACTTCTTCAAGTTTGAGCATTCCTCAGATGGGCCGATTAATTTCAGTCCTGATAAACTCAGAACAGTAAAAAGAGCTCTAGTAACCCTCCAGAAAGGGATGCTCTAGCTGGACCACAAGTCATGCATGTGGCTAAAGGATCTTGTATCTGCCATCTTCTCTTTTACCCTCAAACTGACAAACTCAGCACAACTCTGGTGATACCTAGATTCTACTCACCCAAAACCATTGACCTGACCTCCTTATTCCATGTTCTGTGTCTCAGTCTGGTCGGTGACAAGCCAGAATAACAGCAAAGGAAAACAGAAACACTGGAAAGAAACACTTTAGTCAAGGCACTTTCAGTTTCATGTCACCATGAATAAGTCTGGGGAACAGCAAATCATTCACAACCACAGGACCAAGGAAGAATATGACAACAGTGAAAGGCTGAGTATTCAACCCAGGCTGTAGCAGCTAATAGAAACAGTGACCATTTCAAAGCCTTGTAACAAAAAATTATGTAAAAATCATGGAATCAACAGCAAGTGAAAGAGAGTCTAATTATAACTACATAGCTAATATTCCAAGCTTATATGGCAGGTTTTCTCTAAATCACACAAAAATATCCTTAAAGAGAATTTTATTTGTCTTGAGAATATATTTACTCTATGAGGATCTGCAGTATCAGAGGGTATAGCCTTGGGGTAAGAATGTCATAAAGGATATTCTGTGGGTAGAAACACAATAGAAAAGTTTTTATATGGTAATTGCTGTTCATTATCAAATAGATGTTTCTTTACTTATTCATGTATCCATGAGATATTAGAGTGCTGGCCACTTTAGTTATAGAGCTAAAGTAGCTAAGTAGAACTTTCTTTACACATTCTTTAAAGGGTATTTATAGCAGTAACTATTTTTCAGGTTGTAATATCAAGTTAGTAGTAAATCAGCAGTTTCTGAAACTGCATTCAGTCACAGGGGGTGGAAAATGCCCACTGAGTTATGCAACTGAATTTTCTCTTTCTTGTTATCTGCCTTACATAATGTGTGGATGCTTTCCAGTTGCTCTGACTGACAGATGACATCTTTCTATTCCTTTTCAGTCATTATCACTATGAGTGGTTTTTTTCTCTGCTTGTTTTTGTCCATGGTGGGTATTTTTTGTTCAACACACCAATTGTGCTTCTCATCTCTGGCCAAGGTGACTCTGGCCTAGAAAATGATGAGGATGAAGGCAGGTAGTAATAATTGTGTATATATATATATGAGAGCTTTATGCCTAGTGAGGAATTAAAACCTTAATGAATTAAATTAGTAGCTTCATGGGGTTGAGTTCAGCAATGATACAAAGTAATCAAACCCAGTGGAGTTACACAGATTTAATGAAAAGAAGAATTTGGTTCATTCAGACTATTGGTTTTTCATGATAGCAGGTGGAGAATTGTCCGTGAATTCTGTTCTGGTTTTGATTCCATTAATGACACCATAAGAATGAAAGTGAACAAATGCCCATACTCTTTTCAAAGACAAGTCTAAGTGTTGTCTCCTGAGACAAACAGATTAAAGAAGCATTCCGAAGACTCCATATCTGTTTAAATAATTTCCATCTCCTTTTGCTCAAGTGGACTAACCCCATGGAAGTGTGTTCACTTGTTATGGCATGTCAAGGATCCTGTTGGCTGAAATGTTACAGGGGTTAATCTAGACAGACACTCTGTCCGAACTTAATCATATTACTAAACAAAATGCTGAGGTAATAGGATTTTTTAGAGATATGGTTAAACCAGCAGTGAAACCACAAAAAACCAGAGAAAATGGGTGATTTTATTTTAGTAAGTACTGAGTACAATGGAGTGATGTTGCTATAATTTTAAAAGATTAAATTCATGCATAAATGTTTCACCACCAGGCTTCTCTCCTTGTATAATCCATTGGTGCCTCACTGCCTTGTTCCATATCCACTTGTGGGGTTTACATTAATTGTGGTGGACTTCATCCAGTAAAACACATGTAAATTAGGATTAATGTCACCTTTAAGCTAGAGATGTATTAAAAGCTTTTGAAGAAATTGAACACTAAGAGGTTTACAGAAAAGTTCACTCTGTGAATCCAGCCTGAAGTTAAAGTTTCAATTGGCACAAATCCCATTTTTCTCTTGAGCGTTACTACAGATCCCTTCCTTTACGAGGTGAAATGAACCTTTGTTTCATTAGGTACCATCTGCTTGTGCTATCTCTGTGCCTCACAGTCAGTGCAACAGGTAGTTAAATGGGGGTAAAACCTTTCCTGCTCTTGAATTTTACATTTCTCTACCGACTACGATGGATAACTGCTGAGAAGACCTGCCACAGGTCCCTTTAGAAAGAAAAGTGGCAAGAGAAGTGAGTCAGAGGGAACGGGAGGGTTGTGAAGATTATTTTCCCAGCATCTCCCTCCTGAAACAAAGATCATCTGACTTTACCATCCTCTTGATCGGGCTGAGACAGAGTTCAAAAGGAATTGGATCAGGGATGTTGTGTCTCGAAGGGAATACACATATTGCCTACTAGGGAACTATTTTTCCTCTCAACATCCTATTTAGGGCATTTGGCTTCCCAAGTGAATGTTGGTATGTGAGCCACGTAAACCTTTTTTTTTGCCATCAAGTTGTATATCTCTAAGGTCTGTGTCTGTAGCTTTACTGTTTTGACCAGCTTTTCTCTCTTTGCAGCAGCTCATACTCTTAATAACTTGGTTAACTCTAGCTATAGTAATTTCAAAATTTAGTTAGAGCTGGTGATGAATTATTCCTCAGCTGAGAGTCTTGCCTTGGTACCCTTTCTAAACTTTGTAAGTTAGAACTGTGCACAGTGTTTTAATACTTTAGTACGAGTTTGTAGTTCCTATTTATATGCCTGAGAACATGTTTATTCTTCTAAGATTTAATCCTGTTTACTGAGAGATTGTGCTGTATTTTAATACTTATGTGTTATTATGAGATGTTTGGCTTTTACAAAATAATTTTTTCTAATCAACATCATAGAAAGTTAGCCAGAAACCAGGAAAGGACTTATGTATCTGTCATGATTCAACAAATCTATGTTATCACTAAGATAACTATTCCAGAATGGACCCTATACAGCAGTTGCAAATTATGGATGAAATATTAAAATGCATTTGTTGCTTTATGGCATGTTGACTTTGATTTTTCACTTTAACATAGTCTGGCCTTTGAAATTAATAGATTTAAACCTAGCCCAAAAGTCTTCTGTAAACTTTCTTTTAGTTATGTCAGTGAGTGGGACACACCAGAGAGAAAAAAAATCTTTAAAAAAGCTACCAGATGAGCTAAACCACCTACAGTTAACAGGGGGAGCATCCACTGCAACTTCTCTGTGTAACCTCAGGAAATGATCTTGACTGGTAACTTGCCAAGCGTGATAGCACCAGCCTCAGTTTGTATCACATCTCCCTCCCTCCCATCCAGGTGCATTTGGTAACAGACTATAACTCTCATATATTAACTCAATTAATGCTTAAATTAAGCATTTTACCAACTCAATTACAATGTCTCTTATAAAACAGAGAGGAGAATCAATGGACAGAGGAGCTCTGATCTTTGAAACCTGTGGAATGATTTGCTTTTCTAAAGAGAGATACCAACCAAGTACTGAAATATATTTCTGACAGTGACTAACTACTCTGAGTTGATTTGCTCGTTTACAGGTCTACATATTATGCATGGGGCCTCACTAATTAGGAGACTGTTCCTAATCCAAATATAGGTTATATAATTACTGAACTGCCATTGTGTTCTCTCTGTGGATCTCTCACTAAATCAAGAAAGGTATGGTTAGAGCAACAGATTTTTTTGACACCTGGGCTCAACAAATAATCTTGATTTACTATTATTTATTATGAATGGATTGATTCTAATATATTAAGTGCATTATGAAATATGCTTGTTACAGGTCTCAATATGGAATTAAATATCTAATAATGTTTTATTGATTTTCCAATAATTCAAAATTAAAAAGTATATTTTCAGCCTCGTAATGACTTCTACTCCTTTCAGGCTTGGGTTTGAGGACAGCAATGAATCTGGCACTGTGACCTAGAAGTCAATACAACCATAAAAATTCTTCTGAAGCCAATTAGATGATGAGCTTAAATGTTTCAGAGCTACTGTAACAGATGGAAAAAAAGAGGTAGATTCTTATGTTTCTGAAATGAAAAACTCATGCAGATTTAAGGTAAGCAGTAATGACTCTGGATTTATTCCGCAGTGAATGAGAAACCAATGAAACTCATAAATAAACAGCAGTAAGGTTGTTCTGGCAACTTTTCTGGCACTGACTGGAGACTCAAGAAATCATCAAGGCAGTCTGTATCTGGAGTTCAGGAGTGAGAAGTCTGAACTCCTTCCTAAAAAGGCCGAAGAGAAATTGTTAAGACCTATCAAGGCTCACATGAAAAAAGCCGTTCTGATCTAGGAAAACTTCCTGCCACTTTGTCTTGGTGGCATTTAGTTCTGTGTCATAAATTACATTATTTATGGATGTCATGCACGGAGTCAACTGTGGAAGTCTGGGCCACAGCTGAGTTAAAATTTTACACTGGATTAAAATCTAGTGAAATACATGCCAAAAAATGATTTATTCTTCTGGAGTCTAGGCTGATACTTTAGACTCAAAGCAGAAAATAAATCTAATGCCATATTAAACACAGATTTATATATGAAGAGAAACAAGGCAATATATGTACACTCATTTTTAAAAGCTTCCTGGCTGATCAGTTATGTAAGATAAGGCAGGAGGGCGGAGAAAATTCAACTTGTTTTATTTCTCTCTTCTGTTTCACATTCTATCCTTTCTTTTCCATTCTCTTCTCCTTTCAAATAGTATTGAAAGGGGAATAATGTTGGATGGGATGTTATTGGTACCAACTACCAAACAGGTGCAATAGAGGAATGAGGTGTTACAAAGGACATTGGCTGCAAGCTTTGTGTTTTGGGTTCAGGTTTTGCCCAGTTCAGCTGTGCATCTCATGTTGGAGGCATCCTAAGGAGAAAGATACAACAGATTATTTGCCATTTTCCTTTTGTCTTACACAGGCTTTTTGTACCATAGTAATTATTAGTTCTGCTGAGTGTACCCAAGCTAGGCAAGCTTACTTGGGAAATAATATC
>WAAD01002291.1:52860-73803 GCA_013389945.1 Fregata magnificens
TAAGACTGAAATAAAAGGACTTGTAAACACATCCTCCCATCTTTGCTTTCTGTCCTTGACAGGGGTGACTTATCTCCAATCCAACTACTTTCAGTGATTTTGTGTATCACAAAACTCTCTTCAGCCAACAAGCTCTGAGTATGAGGTAGAGCTGAGTATCCCTTACTCTCTGTCTGTCCCAGCTGGCCCTCTACAGGGCCATATGACTACTGTTGGCCATATAGAAAGCATTATCTCCTCTGCATAAAAATACAAAAGTTTTTTCCATAATTAATGATCAAAAAACCATCTACACTTAAAACTTCATGAAGATCAGATTTAAACTGAGGATAGCCTTAGCACTAATAGCATTGTTGGGAGCTCTGCAGAGACTGATAAATGCAGAGAATGTGGTCTGCCCCACTCGGTGCTGCACCAGTTTTTCCACAACCTCTCTTTAGTGGCAGCATTTCAGGGAACTCTGCATCGTCGCCTTTGCATGCTTTCAGATAGCAGTGTGAAACCAAAGAGTACAACAAATCATAGTTACCCAGACCTGCCCATGTAATGTGCTAGTAGCCTGTAGTATGCTGATCTCCGCAGGAAAGACTTCTCTTCCCCTCCTTGACCAGTCCACTCTCTTCAATACAAGAATGAAAGACAGACAAATCCTAAAATGTGCTTTGCCCTTGCAAAGAGGAAGTAATGTTAATGGTATTTCTGGAAGATCATCTGTGACTCCCTCTTCACTTAGCCTGCAGGGAAAAATAGCTTGGGACAAGGCTCCCTCCCCTTGGATTTTTGTGTTCTGCTGGCTGGTGGGTTTGTCCCCTTTTTCATTGCTTATGTGCTGTTCCATAGTCTGCTCAATCGAAGCACTCACTTGTGGTTCTAATGTATAATATAATGAATATCCTGCTAAAACTGCTGCCATCACCATCTATGGCACCTTTTATAGTCTTGGGGGAACTCTCAGGAGACAGGCTAGAGATTAAAAATTAAAATTTGTGATTATTTTCAAAGAAAAAAAAATCCTTGTGTAGATGATTCCATTAGCTCCCATCATTTCTAGTTACCAAATCTCTCTGACTTGTCTTTTAAGTCTGTTCATTCCGTTCTAAGTCCAGCCTCCTCTCCAGCAGCCTTCCTATCCAATTAAGGATGCTTGCTTACTTATCTTAACTTCCACTGCAGTGTGGTCCCCATCCTTGTTCTTTGCTGCTGTTGGCAATATTCCTGGCTTTGTCCACGGTCTCTATCTGGCTGCAGTATCTTGCTCCTTCCTTGCATCTTGTGTTCAGACTGCATCCAGCTCTTGCTGTCTCTTCACCTGTAAAGTGTTCAGAATTCCTCTGGATATTTCTGTCCCAACATTTTCAAATCCTCTTAATGGCTTTGTTCTCTTCCCTACAATGATGGGCCAGGCGAGACAATGAACGCCTCCAAGATTTAGATTAAGGAGTCAATGCAGAGTATGGAGTGGAGGCAGGACCAAGGAACATAAAAGCAAGAGACAGGGATTAAACAAATAATAGAGCTGCCTCAGCTAGAGCAGAAAGCTGCTAGAGCAGTGCTAGAGAAAGCAAGAGAATGGGGGGAAGCAAATGTAGCCTTTAGGGCAAAGCATTTAGCAGTTATCTTCTGTGGTCAGAGTTAAGTTTAAGTATCATGCTGTATGTAGGTCTTGCAATCCCCTTCTACTGCGGTATGATGAAGGTCTGCAATGGCATCTTATTAATGGGGCTACAGCTTGCACGGACTGAATTTAAATCTCATGGCATTTCGAAGAAACTGAAAGATCTCCAGCCACCATTATATTCTATGCATCAGATAACTACCAACAGATTAAACATATGTTTATTTGTGTTTCCCTCTTCTCTTTTTAGGACAAATTGAAACCATTTTTTCTTGAACAGGAACCTAGTCTTTAGGTACACCTCCTCCATGTTTGAAGGTAAGGATGGAGGCAACCAAGTTCAAAAATGTATTTGCCACCAGGTGTGATATACAAAACACATGTATAACTTTTCTTAGAGGGATACTACAAACTTTTCACTGGTAAAAATAGCAGTGCAAACAGATGTCGTTAGATGTATTTTACAAGGGTTGATCCAAACCGTCAATGTGAAGATAGGCTGACTTTTTTCTGAATATACTGTCCAAATAAAGAAAAAAAAGATGTTTGTGTCTTACAAACTTATTCACAACTGCTTGAACTGTATACACATTTGTGCATGTTTTAAGACACATTTCTTTGTGTAATTGGTGACCTTTGATGAATGCCTTTTCTGAGGGCTTGTCCAGTCTTCCTTTAAGCTCGTGTTCACTTTCAGCATCCAAGACACACTGTGGCAAGGAAGAGCATAGCTCAAATATCTCATGCATGGTGTATGGTTATCTTTTGTTTGCTTTGACCTGGATCCTTCTAGAAACATTTGATGTTCCCTGGTTTCTTATAATGGAAGACAAAGTGAACAATCCAACCTCTCTGTCTGTCACACTCATGAATTTGTAGACCTCTGGCATAATGTCCCATAATTTTCTCTTTTCCAGATTAAAAAGTTCTTCTTTGGTCCTCAGAGTAGGAGCCACTCAATAACTTTGACCAGCCTGGTTTTCCACCTCTAAGTATTTTTTCAGTTTTTTGTCTGTCTTGTCTATTTATATAGATAATTCTTTCAGGCAAGATTTTGTTACCTATGAAAGTGTCTAGTACAAAATAGCTCCTGCCTCACATGGGGATTTCTTAATGCTACTTGGCAGGTGAGGAATGCCCATTCATCCCTACCGTGATCTGTCTTAAAACCCCAAGATATTCCCATCCTAAGATACTGTAACCAAAATTAATAAAGAATAGTTGTCCTCACGTATTCACTGGTCCATGTTAATTAGAGTACTGCAGCTGAGATCTGGAGAACCGAGTCCTTTGAGTAGAGGAGACTTGTGCATCTAAGGAAAAAGTCCTGGATACAAATTCAGTCAGTTGTACTAGAAATGAAGTGAAAATTCAGTTGGTACTTGCAGTACTATAGGAAGACATCCCTTTTGTCTTTCTATAAGGCTCTGACATGGATCTGCAGTTATCACTAGTTCCTCTAGGAAGCTAGGAGCTTAGCTCGAGGCTGGAAAGAGACTATTTCTTTCTTATGGTGTTCATATCCATTACACTTATCCTGTAGCTAGGAAAACCTTCACGCAATCCAAATGGTGGTGGAAAAGGGAAGGTGGCAAATGGAAGGAGAAGATGAGTTAATGGCTTGGGAAGTTTTTAGGGAAGGAGAGGAGTGGGCTCAGCCTCTGTTCCTGTGAACTTTCAGCTATACAAATTGGAGAAGCTGGAAAATTTCAAAACTTTCTGTAGCCTGGAGTTAGGACATTCTCTTTAGAGCTGTGGTCTGAACAGTTCTCAGGTAGAAAAGGGAATTAGCCTTGATTTTCTCTGTTCCGGGTAAATCTGTAACCACTGTGCTAATAAGTAAAAATGTGCTGCCACTGTTGCTTCTCCTTTGCGGAGTGTGTGTGTGTAAATACTGTTATGAGAGTTGCCTCAGCAAGCAAAGTCTTCATTTGTTAATCTTGCTGGAGCTTTGGTACAGTACTGATGCCTGGCTGATCATCAAATATTTAGAAGACTCTATGGAAACAGAAGTGCCTTCAGACTACAGATGGAACCATGATTAGGTGACAGATAAGTGTGACATTTTGAGGATCTACAGTCTGGACTTAGGTATTTAAAGCAGGAGTTAAACGTCTAAGTCCTTTAATGGATCTATGGTGATTAGTCAATTCAAGGACTCCTGAAGACTGGAGAAATGGTTGGGAAGGGTCCATTTTCCTTTAAGACAGTGGAAAGTAAATCACTGAGTGGCCATGGAAGTAGTTAAAACAAAGTAAGTAGTTAACTCCTTTACAAAAGCTATGAGATGGTTTGATATGGACTGAAACACCTTGGGGAAGGCACAGCTGTCAGAGATAAGATCTGAGCTGAAGTCACCTTGTGTCTCAGCAAGCTGTGCAAGTGCTGGAAGAGAAAATTTTGAGTGTGTTGCATATTTCACCATTTGCATACTCAGACCCTTCAAGGAGCTGGCTGATCTCTGTGAGGAGTGAACATGAATATTTGCATGTTCTGAGTCACTTAAGAAAATACATCCACACTGCTGAGAGCTATGGAGGACTCAAGCCCAGTAAGTAGCATCTGGAACAGAAAAAGACAAAGAGCTACTTGGTGAAGATTTGCTTTTCTCTTCTGTTGCTTTCATACCGATAGCACAGCAATCCCAGCTGATTTCTGTTTTGCTCACAGAAGTGCAAGGAGTAATTTTGAATCTATATCTCATACACCAGCTGAGGGGATTCTTTGCATCACCAGTGACAAAAAACCGTTTATTCAGACAACTTGCCATTCTCATCCCCCAAAGCTTATTGTCCATCAACTTTGCTTTTGAGTGTACCGTTCCAAAGAAAGCTGTGACTGCCTGCTGAGTCACCCTTGGCAGCTGCCCCTTAAGCATGAGAGACATGGTGGAAAGCAGAAAGAGAAGGCTGCAGAGAAGAGATGCCTATAAACTATGTAATGTATGGTAGCAAAGAAGTACACCTGCCCACTTGCCTCCTGAGCAGGGATGAATAGCTCACTGGGAAGGCTTCAGTCCAGTAGGCTGATAACAGGACATGGAATTGGTTTCAAAGCAGGGATCAAAAGAGGTTTACTTAATCGAAGGACTGTGGGATACCGGAACATATAAAAGTATGGTAATGTTCTAGTTAAAGACACAATAATACTAACAATAACTCCGGGATTTACAGAAGGATCTGCCTGAATACCTACCCATCTCCTGACACCTGACACTTGTTCCCCCGTTTTTTACTCCTGCAGGAAACTGAGTGATCACTGCCATCTATTGGTAACAAATAAGCTAACATTACTATCCCACTAAGATAATGCACTAGAAATTACATAATTTACCTGAAATTGAACACCCTACACTGTTAAAGACGATGATCTATCTTATCAGCCTACTGAGTCTCATGATGATTTTTTTAAAATGAGAATATTACACCACATGAAACGTGCACCTTTTATGCCAGCTTTTCTTTATATTACTTAGATGGTTTTGTCTACTAAAACACAGCTCTCCATTTATATGATTCATATGAGACTGCACTCATGTTTTCAACAGAAAACACCTGGCTGGGAGAACTCCAGGGGATTAACAAATTGGAATTCCCAAGTATGAGATAACTTGGTTGCCTGAGGGAGAAATTCCTTGCTCATGGCACAAATCTTGTGAGAAGAAGTACCTGAGATCTTCTCAATGAAAGGCACTGATTGCCACATTTTTGTTTACCATTATCACATTGGCCTTGATTGATAGAAAAAAACAGGGAAACACTTGCTGCACGAGTGCTCTACCCATCTAACTGTGTAAAGGAGAATTGTCCCTGCCAGCACGTATGAAATTAATCAAAGGCAAAGCAAAATACGTGACTAACCTCTTATTGCTATCTGTCTAAAACATTTATCTGCAATGTCTGAATAGCCTTTAATGAGGGTACTAAGTGTACAGAACTAACAAATGTAATAATGAACTAAGTAATTTCCTTCAATATCTTTATTTTGATTGTTCAGCATTCAGAAGATCTGCATACCTACAAATAAATAATTCAAAACTACTTTTAAGCAGGTCTTCAATGGCTCAATGTCACTAACTTTGTTAGAAATTGTAGCTATTTATGCTAGAAAGATGATAGCATAAATGTACCATGAGTGATGCCATAACTGCCCCTGTGTTATAACTAACACAAAAATAAAATTTTTTTGCTGTGTGCAGCTTTATACTTCAATAACATTATTTGGACTCTAGACTAGGGAATTAGGCGTAACAAATTTGGAAGGAAGAAATTATTTTTATTCCATTTTTTAGTAAATGGCTTATAGACCTTCCTAAACACGTTGAGAGAAGTTAGGTCCTCGTACAAATTAACTGATGTATTTTTTCAGAAGCCTCAAATTTCATCCATGATATTTGTGTTGCCAATTATAGATAGGGATTTGAATTACCTCAGCTGACACTTTTTTCTGTAAATAATCACTGTATAATCTAGATTCACTAAGTAAGATGAAAACTGATATTCTATGTAAAAGCAGAATATTGATTCAAATAGGTAGCCTAAAATTTCATTTTTCATTCATTAAAATGAATGTTTCCCAGGTCCTTGGAGCAGTACACAAAACTTTGGAAACTTGAACCCCCCCCAAAAAAAGTTAAGACCAATCATGAGAAATAAAATGTGCTGATCTACAGTTCAAAAAACTAAATGGATGAAAAAAATTGTTTCTGGCAGTCTTAAGCAGCTAGGTGCCATAGGAACATACGGGAAATTATTAGGGAATATTTATTTTATTCTTTTTTATATAGGCAAGTCTCTTCCAAAAAACCTAACAGGCTACTTCCAGGTGTTTGGGGCATGTTTGCCTCTTTTTTGTATCCAGGCAGAAGCGTGCTAAGGTCCTACCCCGACCCTGGGGATGGAACTGGGGACGCTTGTTAGACCTATAGCCTGAGCAGGGTTTGTGCATTCACAAAGGCAAAATGAGCGTGGGAGGTGATGTCATGCTCGCAGTTTAGCAGAGCAAGAGATTTTGGCATCATCTTGCAACCAGCCTCTACTGTCCCCAGGAACTGCTACTCACTCGCATCAGGAAACTGCTCGGCACAGACCAGGGATTTCAGAGTCATGCGCCGTGGAACTACAAGGCAAGCAAAGCTGCCTGACAAGCTTTATTAATGTTTGTTTGAATTTTGTAAGAGAATATTTTCATAAAGTTGTAATCATTTTATCTCAAAAGGATTGCTGCTTAAATTACTGTTAACAAAATCAAGAGTGGGAGGCAACAGAGGCCTGCCAGTATTAAGAAGATCAAAGCATGCTGGCATCAATAGCTATATTTATGTTGCAGGTTTACTGTATTAAATTATTTAGGTACTTTAGAAGAGAAGAAACATTTCACTATCAATACAAGAAATATTATATTGCAAACTTTAGTTTAGACTTATTTCTTTTTTCAGGAGACTGTCTTTAATTTCTCATTATCTAATAAATAATATTTGAAAAATTATTTCTTTAAAAGAAAAAATATTATGTCTTTCTGTACTTGTTTAAGGCTTGGGGGAAGGAGTGGTTTCCACACCCAAAACAACCAAATCTTGAAATGAAGAGGTTTCCTGCTTCTTTTATACTTTACTTCTTTCTTGTTATAATTTCTCCTTGTCATACATACAAGGGAAGGAAAACAGTTTTAAAAAAGTGTTAACTGTGGCTTTGTATTGTTTGTCCTTCTGGTCAGTCACCTGTGCCTTCAAGAAACCTGTGTGTCTCTGCCGCAGTCTTCCCTCTCTTCTCTACTCTGTACATTGGTCAGACGAAACCGAGAAGGTTGGTCCAGCCAGCCAGAACTGCATCCCTCAAAACACTACTTGAGCTTTTGACCAGCTGAAAGCAAGATCCTCAGCATATTCATGTGGCTCCGCTGGCCGCTTCCTTCAGAAGCTGCCAAGATGGAGAGCTTGCTCCTCTCTCTGAAGCGGTGATGTCCGTACTAGAGACAGACCACAGTGTTTCCTGCCTTTGCTATTCTTTTCTTTTCTTTAATCTTTCCCTTAATTTGCCCTTTCATTTAAAGAACCAGGATCAGAAAGTCCTCAGAAAGAGCTCAAGATGCTCTCAGCTCATGTTTTACCTTTTTTCTGCAGACTACCAAACTGAGGAATTTTTTTCTCACAAAGAATAAGAGCAGGAGAAAAATAAGAACAAATATTGCAGACACAAAAGCCCTACTTCACATACATACATATTTGTAAATATAAATATATTACTTATATTTATTTCCTCTTGTCATCCTATTTTTCTCATAGTTAATAAATCTTTAAAAAACATTTAGTGATGATTGTTTAATGCAGGACTAAAAAAGCTATACTCTCTCAGTTTAACCCCATCCCCTCGATCATATTTAATTGTAATAACGTGCAGTGACAATGTCATGACATTTCCTTTAATCAGCTGGGTTCCCTGAAATTAGCTTCCCTAATTTTGGCCTCTAGTTGCCTACTTAGAAACTTCATGGCAGAGGACAGCAACAATTCATTACAGCCAGGCCAGCTGGAATAAGGATTTCGTTTCTCACAAGAAATAGCATTTTAAAATAAGTGTACATACAAATAGGCATACATATAAATAGCCATACATATATATTACCTTTTTTTACATATATATAGACACACATACACACAGACACACGTGTTTATATTTCCTCCTGGATCAGGATGAAAAGTCAGAAACTTGACACTTTTCATGGGAATGAGATCCCTCTAACATCTCTCTTTATTTGCCAGCTGCCAAACTCCTTTGCTTCCCACCTCTCTGACTGCTTTCCTGGATGCTCAGCTGCCCAGCTGCTGTGCTGGCTTGTTGGCTGCCTGAGGAGCCAGCTGCTCCAACAGGGAAGTGGAGGAACCCGGGGAGCCGGCAACCTGCCCACCCCACTGCCAGCCAACTGGCTGGTGCCTTGTCAAGGCAGGCTGCCTGGAAACCCGTATTATTTCTGTTGAATTTTTTGATGGACTCCTGCAGGATCCATATGTCCTGCTTAATCAGTACTCTCTGATGGAGCAGTATTCCTTCAGGGACAAAAACTAACGAGCTTCAGTGTTTCTGTGTGTAGAAGTGTTGCTCTCAAATGTGTCCTTTAGCTTTACGACTGCACTAATGTATGCTCAACACACTTTCAAGATGTACAGATGTATCAGAACAGTATTCAAACAGGGCTCAAGAAGAATGAAAAGAGAACCATGGAGGTACTGGAGGCTGATGACGGTGAAAGGCAGCCAGGTATTACAAAAAAGAAGCAAGCAGAGCATTTCAGAAGGATAGGAATGATCTAGCAGAATAGGGGGAATTTTTTGGGATTTCCTGACGAGCCAATGTCTTTAACTTTTAGACATTAGAAAGCTATGAATGTGTCATGCTTCAGAAATGCTCAGAGCCAATTTATAAAAGCTTGGGATTGTTGCATGAGTAGATAATAGCTAAAGAACATCATCTGTGGTTATGCAACAGCAAAGCCAAGTTCATCGTCTTTCACTTACCTCAGTAGCAAGCCAAATGCCAATATAATGCCCTATGCCAGAGAAAATATTTTGCTTTGGGATTTTTTCGGCTAGTAAATAGCATAAAATCCAACTAACATACCAAACAAAATCTATTTAAGACAATTCATGTTGGAGAAGAGTGTATGAAATGTATCATCTGACTTATCTGTATGTATTGCAGGTATGTATCTGCTGACATTTTGACAACAGTCTTTCTCCATAAATTATTATATTTAAAGAAGTATTTTTCTTGTAAATGCCCCTCCCCCAGCTCATAAAAGTTTGAAGGTTTTTTTTACTTCCCCTTTCTGTTGTTCATCTCCAACTTAACTCTTCCTGTGGAAAGACCCCTTCATTTTCTAAGAAAATAAGGTGAATATAATATTTAGACCAATACCTATATCCCTCAGCTTCTTTCCCTCCATATAGCAAACACATAATTTTAGCTTTTTCTAATTTCTTCTCCTACCCCAGCTCACTACCCTTTTCTTCTTCTCTACCTAGTCTATTCCAATTCCTTCATTTCTTCTTCATTTGTTTCAGTTTCTTCACATTATAGAAAAGGTGTGGAGTACAACTTCCTTCCCTCAGCCTATTTAGGATTTTCTCTGTCTTTCCATTTCTTTCTCCTTGCCCTTCTGATTTCTCTGTTACAAAATTCTTCATTCCTTTTAAGATTCAACTTTTTGATTTCTTCTTAATCACCTCCTCCTACTCTGCATTGACTCAG
Source organism: Fregata magnificens (assembly GCA_013389945.1). Lineage (NCBI taxonomy): Eukaryota > Metazoa > Chordata > Aves > Suliformes > Fregatidae > Fregata > Fregata magnificens. The sequence continues at coordinate 62,722 of WAAD01002291.1, forward strand.
ACTTTCTTTTCCTCCTCTCTTAACCCTTCTGTACCTTGCATCTTTCCTCCTCCCTGCATCACTGCTGCACTCACTCAACAGTCCTTTCAACAATTTTTCTGCCTCCTCCACTCGGCTTGTTATCTTTCCTACTTAAATTTTCCCCTTGACTCATTTAGTGTTATTATTGTTAATAATAATAGTAGAAAAGAGGCTTTCCACAGAAAGAAAAGAGAAGGTCTCTGCCAATTAACTCAACAATATAAAAAGAGATTATAGAGAGAAAGGTGAGGTGAATAGGACTGAAAAAGGCAATGGCACCTAATGGGACAATAAAGTCTTTGTTGTTGAGTTCTCCATCATTTTGTTGTTTAAGTGATCTTCTACTAGAGAAAAATTGAGCTAGGGATTAAAGTTAAAAGTACCTGCGAAGCTCATTTTAGATAGGTAGCTGCTTTGGATAACTGAGTGGGAGTGCTTCGGCTGTGACACTAGAGCCATTTGTCAGAGACATCTATATTCTTCTTTTCCAGCATTGTCTGCAGTATTTATTCTTCTGCCCTACAGAGCTGACAGTGTGTCATACAGAAGATAAGGGGGGGTGGTCTTTTTTTTTTTTAAATCTGAACTACTCTCCAAATATTTAGTGGGGCTTACATCCAAATAAGCTAAACCTACTCAAATCAGATTTAGTAAAGGTCCATATGTTGCAGGCAGGCAGTGTGAGAGGCTGTCCCTACTCTTAGTCTTCCTCCTCAAACAGCTAAGGGTCTTTGTCTGGGCCAAGATCTGCTTATCTTAGATCCATTAGCTTTAGTAACACATTTTTTCAAAGTGTTTTATAAACTCTCTAAAGCATCATGTCTGGCAGCTGAAATCTATTTTACAGTTTTTTATTTAGAAGGGGAGGGAAGAAAGGCTGTATTTGCCTTTGCCTAGCCTTCAGTTGGGTTTTGCATGTCTTGGTGCTCTCTAGCAGGTGAGTGCTAGCACAGCTGCTGCAGGAGCCTTGTGCAGTTTGCTCAGCAACATATTCAAATTCCTGTGATGATAATGAAATGAGAATTGTGGAGGAGGGAAAGCAGGAGATGAGACAGGAGGGAAAGCAGGAGATGAGACAGGAGAGATGGAGCAGTAGCGAACATAGTACTGGGTCCACCTCCTGCTGACTCAATTCTCTCTTGACCTCCTGGGAAGGAGGGCAGAAGAGCAGGGCATCCCTCATAAAGATTTTTAGTTCTTTTCACTCTCCATGCACTAATGAATTGCTCTGTCTGCCTTTGGTTTTTAAGTTTAAAGAAATATGAGGATATCTTTATCTGTTATTACACATCTGTCAACATGGTTGAAATGGCCAGTGCACTCAAATGCTGTTAAGGATGGGCAGAGGGCATCATGGTCTCATCTGCAGCCACATATTTGTGAACACTGTAAGTCAGCATTGCTTCTGGAAGATGCAGTCCTGCCTCTACCTTGCTACCAGCTCTTCACTGACATCTCCATGGTATCTGCTTCTTCACATCTACAAGAGGAGTTGTGAGCTATATATTGGGCTGCATGGGGAAACTAGCCATTGGGAACAAATTTTAGCTTGAATAAGTATCCTGACCCAGCTCAGCAAGCAACTACCTGGACTATTGTGCCAGCGTAAAGGAGGCAGCAGCTCAAGGGCAGAAATTTGGTGGCCAGAGGCATGCAGTGTATGGCATTGATCTTTTTGGCAGCCATTCCAAATTATATTGGTTTAAATTGTGCATGAAGCTACACACTAATAATGTAATTGGGTGAGAATTCACTGCCTCAGGAAAACAGGCCAAACAAAGAAAGACTTTAACAAGGTATAATAAATGTTCATGTTACTTTCCAGTTATGAAGAGTGGAATAGTGTTGAGAGACAAAACTGAGCAGTGGGTAAATGACTGCAAGTGGGCTTTGTAGGCTGTCCTCTCTGTCCTTCAAGTCAGGCACATAACTGCCATGGCCATTCTTGTAAAATAAACCTCTCCAAATAGGCATTTATCATCCAAAAAGCATTCACAAACCGAAAACCAATAAATACCCTTCCCCAGTGCCTTGGGACATTCCCTTAGACAGGGCAAGCCTCCCCTATCTCTGCACCTTTGATCCATCATCTGGGAATTAGATGCCCTGGCCACTTGCCAGCACCCACATTTTCCTGCCTGTCAGAGCAGGGTCAGCAGCTTCCCCAAGTCTGGAAAGGGGCCATACGCACCGTGACAGGCAACCCTGCTTCCAAGCAGCTGAGCAAGCGTCGTCTGGGCTGTCTTAACAATCTCTAATGCAGCATCATGGTGTGCCTTGTAATAACCCTGCCAATGACTGGGAAAGGTTGATACAACTTTGTTTATTTCTTTTTTTCTGCTCCTTTGGTCCTTTCTGTGCCAGCAGAGTTCTCTATTTCTTACAGGATTCCCAGTTTTAGCAGAGAGATGATGCTTATGTAAAGTGGGTTATCTGAATTGAGGAGCCTCTTCAGTGGTGCACAGAAAGGGACCCAGTGGAAGCTATTAGATAGGCACAGCTTAGCTCCCATAGGGTCACACTGCCAGGACTTGTGGCAAAAGGTGCAATAATTCAGAACAAGGAATGCACAACCTCAGCACAACTTCCAGTTTTAATATTGGTTTCGACTAAACTGAAAATAATCTCCAACAACAAAACAGCATGGAATTAACACAGCTTGATTTTCTGTCAGTCAACCTTTATTCCCTTAAAAATGTCCAAGTCAATCTGAAAAAAGAACTCCACAACAAAAAGAAAACATACCACCAACAACAATAAAAACCAACCATTACTAAAATTGAAACATAAAAAAATATAAAAAGTGTTACTTACCTTGTTTATTAAATTGCCATAGTTCAGGTTCCAAGAAACAAATGTTTAGCAGAAATTTTGTGTGTGTTTAGTACGGTTTCTTCTTCTTTTCCTTTGGTAACAAAGAACTTTGTATATGGCTTTCTGTTTGTTAAAATACAAGGGAAGAGCAAAAAACTGCATGAGTGAATATGTCTGATATTTCAGTTGTAGTGTCATGTGTCATTTTCAATAAAAAGAGAAAGAACTGCATGGGGGATGGATGGCTGAAAAGAGGAAGGCAGGATCAACCAATGTGTATCAAGGAGAAACTGAGGCAGTCGAAGGAATAGGTGAGGTGAATATTTCAGATTTCAGAGTATCACAGTAGAAAGGGAATAAGAAAAGAGGATAAAAAGAGACACAATTGCAAGAGCTAGGAAGATCTAGTTCTTTTTTTTGGTTTGATTTTGGAGCTGGGTTCCGCAATGATCCAATTTTGTGATACAGAAGGGAAAGCAAAATGAAATGCTTGTTCTTTTCAAACTTATCAGAAAAAACATGTTTACACAATGTGTAATTTATTAGTGCCACTCATGATCATCAAAAGCTTCAGTTGGGACCAAGTATAGAGCAAGGTCTTTAAAAGGATTTCAAACCTGATGTTAACAAATTAAGCAGTTTATTTCTTTTGTTTATAAGGCATTGATATAATTTGTTATAAGGCGATTTTCTCTGTCATTGGCTATAGACTTTTACAAATTAACTTTTATTGAAGGATGGACATCTTAAAAAGTAGACAAAATCTACTATCAAATATTCCTTCAAACTGTTATTTAATTTTGAAGAATTAATAAGAAAGCTGGGTGGAAAAAAGATAAAGCCATTGGTCCCACTGCCTCTATTAACAGAACCATGCAGCACCTAGAACTAGTCTGTTAGAAATAACCAGCAGCTGCATCCAAGTGAATTTGGAAGTTATAGGATCACTGCTCACCTGTTCCATTTCCATTGCTTAACCCCATGTTTTCACTAGCGACCTGATGAAAATGGGGACCATTCCTTAGGCAACCCTTCAATGACTCGTTTGCTTCAGGAGGGGGAGAGGAGGCAAGGATTGGTATTTTTTCCCTTCCTTTGAGTCACTGGAGACTTTCATAGCTGGAGAGAGTATGTCAAAAAGATCCATTAGTAATTCATTAAATTCTCAGCTGCTTGGGTAGTGTATCATAATCACAGGCTCAGATATAAATCAGTCACCAGGGCTGGAGTCATCATAAAATTTTCCTCTAGGTCAGGTAGGCAGAAACGTTCTGACATTCATAGCAAGGGGATGACCTGCTTCCTTGGGTCGGTTTATTTAAAAAATTCCCTACTCCTGCAAGGCCTTAAGGCTTTGGCATTGTTCTTGACTTTTTCCCTGATGTTCCTTCAGACTTTATAGATTTGTCTTTTGGCCTGTTGCAGGCATTTCAAATTTGCTCTAAGCTATTTAAAAATATTGTGTCATCCAAAGTCTGTAAGGGCATGTGGAGTGCATGTTTTATACTCTCTTTGACGTAGGTCTCTATTGCACTCTTACTGGTAATTTCAGGTTTATAGACTGAATGACCACGATAGTCTTTTCCAAATTCATGTTCTTAAATCAAGCAGTTCCCTAACATCAAATTTCTGTTTTCTGAGTAGATATTTTTAGGCTAAGTTCAAGGTTCTTTCTGATAAGCTTGAGTCTTTTGCTTTCACGTATTTTTTCCAAACTTAAAAGCATATTCCTTATTTATCTCCAGTTTTCATTATTCTTCCTGAGGTGATTCAGGTACAAGATCTGAGCAGCAGTCTCATCAGTGAGAAATAGTATTAGTTGAGATTCTTCTTTCTGGACATCAACAGCATTGCTTTGGCCAATTTTGACTTTTTTTTTTCAGAGCAACTGTTTTTCAGGTAGGAATCCACACTCAGATGGCTTCACTCTCTGCACCTGGCTGCATTCTGATTGATTGTGCCCTCTTGGTCCCAGCACCCATATTGGCCTGCAACAGAGACCAGTTTTCTTTATCACTTGCCAGTCTAAAAATCGATTCCTGCTGAAATTGTCTTCCCAAATCAACACTGATGTGCGTGCTATTCAACTAAATGAGGATGTCCCACTAACATTTTTACTATGAAGCTTCTCAATGAACCAGTTGTTAATCCACTGAATCCAGGCCATGTTAACTTCCGAAGTTCTTGACTAAACTGTCATGTGGTGCAAAGTCAAATGCTTCTTAGAAATCTCCTGCATTGACACCATCAGTGTGCAGCAGGTTTGGAAATTTTGCCAGCCTACTGAGAAATCAGACAAGAAATCAGAGGTCATCCAGAAGAGATCACTGGGGAAATCTATCCTTGATGTAATACATCACCAGGAAATGTCTTTGCTGCAGGGAATGACATCGAATGTCTGAACTTCTGCTCTGGAGGTGGCATGAACCTGAGCTGGCTGACTTTCACATTTGGGTTGGTCCCTACAGTTCATTTTTTCTAAAACTTTTCAAGCCTCCTCTTTCATCATTGACAGGACATTTCCATCCAAATTTCCTTTCTTTTAAAGATGATTACCTCAGCAGAGAGAGTCACTGAGCTCTACACTCAGGCCACTCTGATGCAGCACACCTGCAGTGACTCTCCATCTGCGGTGAAGGCTGTCACTGAACATTCCCCTCCAAAAATCCCTAGGTCCAGGTTCCTCTGGTTGAAAGCTCTCATTGTCAGAGGAAATTAAACATTTTTTCTGAATCAGAGACTCCAGGATTTGAATGTAAGGTCTTCTGCTTGATAGTGCCCTAGCTGCCAAGCCCTGAAAATGCCACTCAGTTTTTGGTTTTGTTGAAAGGAAACGGATCTGTCTGTTTAGATGATGGTCCCCATGCTGGCCAGACAGAGGTCTTCAAGGAACCTGTGTCACGTGCACAGTTATTCTGGTCACCAGTCAGCTTTTTGGTGGTGTCAGTAAGTTGCTGTCTGCTGTCATGAAGGGCACATGGTGAAGATGTCTTCTGTGTCAGGCAAGAGATTTATTTTTGACCCACTGCATCTGTGCGTTAATTCTTTTAACAGCCATAATGACAGGTGTAATAAGCTGTCATTACCTTAGAAACAGGACTTTGTCTTCTGCCGTACATCCAACACAGCTGAGAATCCAGGATTGGGTTCAAAAGAGAAAGACTCAAACCAATGGGAATATTTGGTACCTATTTTTGATTTGGTGATGTGGTAAGATAACAGCAGGTGCCTGCTGCAGGACTCTTGAGGGGTCTGCTACTTCCTTCTTAAATGTAATTCTGGCCAAAATCAGAAGCAGACAATAAACCAAGCAACTATTGGAGATTTTCTAAGATAAACTGTCAGTCTTCAGAGTCATGGTAATACAAATAATTGCTTTCAAATCATCCATGTCACAATGTTTGTGAAGGACTGCAAGCAGTTCAAAAGGGTCCTCTGGTCAGACTGGTTATTGCTTGGCCCTCAAGACCTGTTCTCGTCAGTATACGACTCTTGGGTCCTGCAAAATCTGTCGGGGTTTTAAAGTCTTTCCATTTTTATTTTTTGGAAACTTTGCAGAAGAGCTTGTCCAGGGAACAATTTAAAAGGCAAGCAATGTTCATTTCTTGCTCTTAAGTTCCCAGTACCGATTGGCCTAAGAGAGAAACTATTTGTATTAGATTCTTGTGAAGTAACATCTATAGACCCAGACTCTACTTTTGAAATCAGTAGTTTCTTGTGTATGCCTCCTTCAGCTGAACAGTCCCAGCTGCAGACAGTCAGTCGAATGGTGCAAGAACAAAACCTTCACTACTGAAACTGTTTTGGGAAAAATAAAAGGAGAAAGGACTTATTTCACACTTCTACCAGACTCTCCTCCTCCCGACTTTCTCCCCTGTCCCCTCTTTGCTTCCCACTTAACAACTTGTAGGTTAGTTTTGGGGTTTTTGCTTGAAATATCCCAGCCAGAAGCCGCTTCATGTCTCCAGCTGAGCCTTCTAGAGCACAGGGGAGCCAAAGGTCCTCCAAAAATTACTCCTTATGTCCTAATTGCAGATGCAAAATGCCCCCCAAACCCAAATGGTGGTGTTAAGAACATCCCACGATTCTCCGCTGTGCTATTTCTACAAAAAAATGCTGAAAAAATAGCATCAAGTTACAAGAGGAACTAAGTTTTAAGTTATGATATATATATATGGCACACTGATTCTCACATCTCTTTTAGTAATACTGGTTTACTTCTTTAACTGTATGGACTTCCACTGTCGTTAGCATGTTGTGTACCTTAAAAGCTGCTTGCAAAAAAATCTGTAGATTCACACAAATAAAGGATTGCAAAAGATATTCAAGAGCTCATCCGATCATGTCCTCTGCACTGAAACAGGGTCCAGTATATTTATATCAGCCTCAACAGGAATATATATATAATGCTGTTTAAAAACTCTGATTTTAAGGAAATAGTGTGATCTGAAAACCAGCTGGAATCCTCTGTTACTTATCAGAAATTACAGCAGCCATCTATAAATTACTGCCTTGGCTAATACACTCATATTTTTGGGGTCATTTTTCACTTCCTCACCTCTCCTTTAGTAACAACCCTGCATTAAATCCCAGCTCAACAAAGTCAACAGGAAAATTCCCATGGACTTCAACAGAACCAGGTTTTCTCTCTGCTTTTCTTCTTGATTTAGCTGAGTGGCCACAGAAATCTTTGGCTGACAGATTTATTTAGAAACAGTGAGACACCTAAATTTTAAATCTTTGCTTTAGCCTGTCTTTTATTTGAGTGCGTGCTTTGGGAATACATTTAGATAATTTTTATATCTCAGTGTAAATCCCGAGGTAAAATGTCACTACTAAACCAACATTTACCAATTGTTCATTTAACGGATTTGGGTCGAAGTGTTGAGCTTGACGGGAAAAATTAAGGTAAGTTTCTTACTGAGCCCTAATGACATAGGTACAGTTGACTCTGCCTTGGGCAATGGAAAGCACTAGATCATCTCTCCAAGTCCCTGTCAGCCCTATGATACTTTGATTTAACTAGTTCGCTTTTAACTTCAATCAGACATAGACTTGTGGCTAAGACAGATCAGAAAATAAAAAGAATATGCCACAGGAAACAAATGTGATGTACTTGTTTAAATCCAGTGGCTACAAGAAGCAAATAACCAGACTTACTTAGGCTCACTATGACCAAGTTTTCAGTTCCTAAATAAGATATTGAGTGCAGTCTTAAGATGTTGTCTTTGATGTAAATCCCATGCTGAGGTTCTTTCTCCATATAATGATGAGGGGGCACATTAGAGCTACTAACAAAAGGGCCAATGTAACTGTGACCTGAGAATGGGTTTTCAACCTGCCAGTATTGCCTGAGATTAGTAAAGCAGTCATCTTCCTCTGGTTGCACTCTGGTTGCCATGCTTTCAAGTACTCTCTGAAGAATTCAAATATCAAAACAATTTAAAAAGAGACAAGGCTTTGCGCAATAATAGAAAACAAATCTTTTGTTTTGTTTTGTTTTTAAATAAGTCTTTAAGGTTCTTGGGCATAGAAAGAATCTGAAAAAGCTACTTAAAACTTGTGATTTAGATGTGCTGTGGCTCTAATTGGTTCTTTTCACTTTAAGGCTTGCTCCAACTCCCACAGCAGTGAATGGGAATCATTGCAGTAACTTCACGGCCTGACAGATTGGCCTCTCAAGCTGCTCTGCAGGGACACCCACTCTCTTGTTTCCTTGTCTTCTTGTTTATTCCTTTGAAAATACACAAAGGATAACATTTAAAAAAAAGGGGAAAAAAAAAAAGTCCTGGTAACAAATGAAGCTACCAATCTGTCAGTTTGGTTTAATTTAAAACAGTAATTAAAAAACAGTTTATTGCCCTCTGGATGGGTATAATGTCAATCCAAGGAAAGAAAGATGCAGCTCTTCCATAGGAGGGAAACAAGTGACAGTAGAGGTAAAGGAGAAGGGTAAAACTGGGTGGCTGATAATGGTAAAGGGCCTAACTGGGTTCCAACACAAAGCTTTAAATCCCTAAATCCTCAACATGTAGGTTAAAGAACAAAATTTAGTGGTCTTAGTATTTGTAACAGTATTTGTATCTTAGAAATCCACTGAATGTGGGTGACATATTTGATAATCTCTGCTTGAGAAGTCAGAAACTTTCCCAAACTAGCAGCTCCAGGATGTTGTCCATAATCAGCTTTAGCAGTCTGCAGACCTCTTAGATCTTTGTTGGGGATGTCGGAGAGAGAAGAGGGCCTATTTGCTTGCCTTTTGCAATATTGCTGTTAATTCTCATGAGTATGCTGCTGTCTGCCTCGAACAGACACCCAATAAGGACTTTATTTTTTTTATGAGCAGAAAAATTATTCTGTCTTAACAGTGCCGCATAGATTTTCTTCCCGTGTGACCTGCTCCCAGGGCCAGAAAAAGATGTAAACCTAATCCATGACTAGTTATGAAGGTGGGCAGAGGAGCTTGAGTCATGGTAGTACTTTGGTCATTTCTAGAGGAGAATTCAGTCCCATTCTGTTGTGGCAACATGTGTCTCTGAGGACAAAATAAAAGCAAACAAACACAAAGCAAACAGAGGCAAGCTTTGGGATTTGTTTCGGACCTGGTAAATTAATATGCTGCTTTATTTCTCAGCTTATCACTGCTCTCCCTTTTCTTCTTCACTCAACTTAACCGTCAGCTCGACCAAAGAAAACTCCTTATATGCCCCCAATAAAGAGGTAAAAGCAGGAGATCATGTAGTGAGAAGGAGATTGACACCTCCCTTCTGTTACCCTGGGAATCCACAGGTCAGACCAATTTATCTAGTGCAGTACACTGACCTCTAAAAAAAATTGTGTGATAAAACCCTTTGTAACCCTTCATTAGTTAAATTTGGGTTGATCCCTGATCTCGGTGGCATCACCCCCCCAAAGGTGAGTGAGGCTGGCACAAGAGTAGGAGGATGTGGGGAAGAAGCTGGCTTCCCATCACCAGCGGTGATGCAGCCTCCGTGAGATACAGCCCTGAGTGTGCTCTGCCTGAGGTAACCAGAGAAGGGTATGAATGGCAGAGTTTTGGGAAAGAGAGTTTGTAGCGCAATGTCATATGTCAGACAGGTGTAGAATAGTTGAAATCTCTTTCAAATCTAAATTCCCCATTTTCACATATTCACGGATATCTCAAATCCTTTTTCTTTTTCTCCCACTCTTATTAAGTAAATATCTCAGTGGTACCTTCTGACAAAGAGTATACTTGCAAATTCTGTCATAATGTGAACTATTGTCTGGTATAATTTTAAAAATTTGTATTGCTTTTCAATCTACACCCAGACCACCGGTATGCACTGCTCTCTTAAAGTTGAGATCTCATTCACTAATTATTTGCTTACATATTTATGGCTCTAGGAGGCAAGCTTTTTAACCTGCGGAATTAATGGTTTCTTTAGGTCAGTACCTTTTTTGCTAGCTTTTCATTAAGTCTCATTGCCAAAAATTAAAAAAGCTGTTTTGGAGAAACAAGCTTTTACAAGGTCCCTACTTTGTGAATTCACCCGCCAAAGACAGTCTACCACTTTCCTTGCCATCAAAACAGAACCAAATTTATACACATTTCAGACTTCGCTCACGGCTTCTTTGTTCAATAAGAAAAGGGGGGAAAAAGTAGTTCTCTTGCTGTATTCCCAAGGGAATCCCGCTAAGTTAAAGCACATTTTAATCTCTTGAGCCGGCAGCTTTATGAGTAAGCGTTTCCCAGTCTTCAGGGAAATCTAATTTCACAAATAGATCAGAGCCACTTCAAACGCAGCTTTCAGTTGCGATCCACCGGGGGACAAACGGGGAGGAGGAAGTTTGTCAGAAAAGACCTTCTCTGAGCCCAAGAGTGATTACCAGAGGTGTCTCCACCGACTGCCACCCACCTAAAGTCGATAGTACTCAAATGAGTACGCCGGTGCGGACTATATAAGAGAAGCGCATGGCCCTGGAGTGCGCATCCCCCCTCTCGGGGCGCAGCACCGATCACCCCGCTCCGCGCCCGGCGGAGCCTCCGCGGGGACAGGGGCTCTGCGGAGACGGCAGAGGACGGCGCTCGCCAGCCCGCAGGCACTCGGCGAGACTCGCCTCCGCTTGAAGGTAAGCGACCGCCCGCCGGCCCTCCGGAGGGGGCCTTTGGCGTGGAGCGGGGGGGTTGTCGCCGCCCCGGCAGCGAAGCCCGAGGCGTTCCCCCCTTACTCCCCGGCTTTGCCGTGCGCCCCGGCGGCGGCGGAG
>WAAD01002291.1:74732-96350 GCA_013389945.1 Fregata magnificens
GGGAGGGGGCGAGCGGAAAGCGGAGCGGGGCGTGCTGTCCCCATCGCCGAGGCGGCAGCCCCCGGGGAGGTTTCTGCCTTTGCTGGGGTCGAGCCCCGCTGAGGGCAGCGCAGCCCAGCCCCGCTCCCGTGCGGGACCCGGCGTCGCAGGGGACCTGGAGGGGGAGCGGCGTGGTGCCCCGGCCCAGCTCCCCGGCAGGAGTTCAGCTATGGGACACAAGGCAGGATAGGGTCACTCGGGCTTCAGCACCGTCTGCTGGGAGGTCAGCTGCGGCCACAGTTGATCTACAGCCCCTCTGAGCAAGCCTCCCAACTTCCCTGTCTTACAGCGCAGCCGGCTCTCAGGAAGCCCCGTTTCTCCCTAAGCTTAGGACTGCTCCTCTGATTTGCACAGAGGAGAAATGACTGATCCGAGAGACAGATGTCTGGACTTATTCCTTTAAACTTCCTCTTCAACTTGACTGGTTCCCGTGTGATGCATTTGCTAGGTTTGCTGGGGCAGGGGCAGGAGATCCAGGCTGTGCTGGGCATGGGGGCTTGTTTCACCTTCTGGAGGATGCTCAGGCTGGGGCAGGGAGCCGTCTCTTCAGCACTGGCACAGGTCAGGCCTGGTCGTGACAAGCAGGGGCGGTTCAGGGCCAAGCACAGCTGCTTGGTGATGTTCACAGACTCTGCTTGGCCAGAAGACCGGGCAGCAGGTCACCTCTGCCGCAGCTAATTTTGGTGCAGAGCCACGCAAAACATTTCCTACTGGAGCGGAGCTGCCTAAGGGGTTTGTGTGGGTTAGGATGGTGCAGTTCAGCAAGAAGGAGATTATAGTGACTCTCTCTTGGCTGTAGCCCACTAACATTTCTCTCTTGTTGCCTGCCAGAGACCCTACTGGAGAGAAACAAAGATGAGGGAAACTAGGGAAGTTTGGTTTCTCAGGGATTTCTGTCCCTGAAGAGTGCCCTTCTGGCTCATGGCTTCATAGGTGAAGTCAAGATGCAGCCCACCCCAAGCTGCACTGGCAGAGTTGCTCTTCTCTGTCCAGTGGTCTATTTTAAAGGAAATTAAACCCCATTTCGGAAAACCTTGAAGGTAGGTGACAAGTCCAGAAGTTAGTAGGTGAGTAACTGATTGGTAGGGCAGGCACTTGCACAGTGAGATCGCTGCATAGTCTAAGGAAACTGGACTAAAAAAAGACAACTGAAGCAAAAAGTAATAATTAATGTTCTGACCTTGGAAGCTTCTGCTGAGTGTGATCTTGCCCTAAGTACTGAGCGGTGCATCAGTAAGGGGTTGTAGTGTCCCAGTGAACTTCCAGATATTCTTGCTTTTTCAGACCATTAAGACTCTGGTAGTTAAGGGAAAGCCAGCCCAAACCAGATTGCCACAGATTTGTTTGCTGACAGGAGAAGATGCTGGTTATCAATATGACCTGTCATGAGTGATTACTTACTGTGGCTTGAATTCCTTATGTGCTGTGAGCAAACCTTCAGTGTACACTTTTCCAGGAAAAACGTAAAAGGGTTTTTTTAAGGCAGAATACATGAAGAAGCCTTACATATGTCTTCTTTTCAAGAGAATGAAGGAAAGAAAAGTATAAACTTGAGAGTAATAGTTGCTAATATCAGGTGGCATGGGGAGGAAGTCTATTGTGGAGAACAGTATCTCCCGTTTGAGATATTTACTCCTAACTACATAATTGTTTTTAGCTATACAATATAAAGCATAAATATTTCATAATATTTATATAACTTTGAAGGGGAATTTTCTTGAATTCATCAGTATTAAGCATAATAAGGCTTTGTTTTCTAATAATTGTTAGGTTTAGTAACTACATTGTATACAGAAGGGGTGGAACCGCTGAACATCCCTAGAGAAGTTCCCCAGTCGTCCCTGCTGTAGGTGGAGTGTCCTATGGGGCAGCCACAAAGGTAGCTTTCTCTCCAACCTAGAAAGGGCAGATCTAGTCAAGTTTTCATATTCATTCCATTTTTTAAGAACAAACAGCAAGGGTACAAATTAGTACCTGTTGTGATGGTGTGTGCTTGTTTTTTGGGATAGACAACTGTGACAAAGCTTTTCTTACATCAGTCCTTTTCTTGTAACTCCTGTCACCAACACGTTAACAGCAGCTTTTTGCTCTGGCTGGTAGCACCTGAGTGTCATCCGAAGAGAATGGCTCATCTTCCCATCAGTCAGGAAAGGTGTTGCATTCAGCTGAGTACTCAGCCAAGCATTTAAAACCAGGGTTATATATTTGGATTGTCTGTTATTGCTGAAAATCAAACCCAAGTGTCTGATTTAAAAGAAAATTGAGCAGCCCAATTGCTTTTGTTTGAAATAAAAAGCATCCAGAACAATGCCGTATACAGAACAGAGCATGCAAGAAGCATAATTTCTGTTTGTTTTCTCTATTTTATTTTCATTTCTGAGGATGCTACTCCGTATTATCGATGAGCTGAATAGCAGGAGGGCTGAAATGTGCTTCCCCTCCTGGTCTTCTCTCTTTCCCTCACTCTCAGGACTGCTTCCAGCTTTAGTCTAACCACACGATGAGCTAATTCAACTCACTGAGCAGCACCTCCACACATACCTTTATTTTATTTTATTTCATTTTGGGGCTTGGTTAGCTGTTTGCGTAGTGAGGAGACCTGTCCTGGAGTGCCACCGGGTGAAATTTAGGAGCAGCACAAGGCAAGTGGCTGGAGCACATGACCTCAGCAAGGGCTGAGAGGGGATGGGACCTCCTTACCGCAATGGGGACCTGCTCATTTAGCTCAGGCCATAACAGAAAAGCACAGCATCATAGGGTGTCTTCAATGGGGCTGGAAAAAGAAAGGTGAGACACTAACTGTCAGACATCCTACATGTACCACTCAGTTATAGATACGTAAATAAGATGTAAAAGCAAGAGTGGTCTGTGATGCCCCATCTGAATGTGGCTTGCAGGCGATTCAAGGGCAAGTCCTGGGCTAGAGCTATGTCATGGGAAGAGCAGCTGTGCTCTACTTCATGCAGGTTCGCTGGTGGACAAAGGGGCATGACAACACTGAAATAGGATGGACACTCAAACCTGCCCTGCCATGTTGGGGCAGTGAGCTGCTGTGACCTGCCTGGAAATGACTCTTTAGGTCTTTTTTTCCCCTTAATAATCAGGGATATATTCTGTGTCGTGTGCTTCTTGGCCATATGAAAATTTGTGTCATATATCTTGTAGGACTCAGAAGGATACCCATGTATGCAATAAAGATACCAGTTTCACCATCACTTTAGCTGTCTTAACTTCTTATCTCTTTTATCCCTACATGTTCAAAAGTCTTATCTCACACAGATCTGTCCCTGTTTTTCTTGGTGACCTGATTAATGAGAGTGAGCATTTACTCTGAAGAGTATATTCAGAAGAAATAATGTATTCCAACTAACCAAAAAGCAATCTTCATCTTTTGCTAGGATTTCTGGTAGGCTGTCACTAAAAATACAAGTTGTTCCTTTGAATTATTATATCTAGTGGGATTAAATTTTCTGTCACAACATCCTTTACTTGCCTGATTTCCATGAAGTTTCTATGCTTGAGCGTGGGGTTTTTTTGCACTAAGAAATATCTCATAAAGTTTTTAAGCTTAGTTATGAAAGCTCCTCAATGGGCAATCTTTTTCATAACTATCCCCTGTTTCTGATGTGTAACTGTGGTCAGTTTTTTTTATAAAGAACCCAGATATATATTTTCACAAAGAGAGGATTCAGCATCAGGTTATTTTTGAATGTCACGTTGGGGGAACTAGAATAGTTCATCATTCTTTTCAGATTTTCTTTGTTACCTTTATTGAAACACTTTCCGCAGAAACAAAATAGCTTCCATGTAATTAGATTAAAAGAAGAGTTGGGAAATAGAAAAGTCTACATTAACTGTTCTTTCCTTACATATTCCCCGTGATAGTGGAGAAATGAGCTATCTAAACTTACAAGGGGTAGGGGGCTGAAATTTGTCTTTGTGCTGGGAGACCAGTGAGACATTTTAAAACATTTTGATTAGTTATTTTTCAAGCATGAAGGAATGAAGATAAATATTGCTCTCAATTTACCAGTATGTTCAAATTAGCCTCCTGAGCATATCTACTTCAGATTTAGAATAACATATCAGAGAAGAGAATTTGGCCCTCAAACTATTTAAACTTTGAGGTTAAACTTAAGAGTTCAGTTTTATGCCAAAATTTCTTACACATCAGCAGAAGAAAACTGTAAGTTGTCCCATGACATGGTGCTAATTTAACCGTTATTCATAATGAACTAGATTTGAAAGACATGTTTGAGGTTGATTTTAGTTTACGGTTAAATCAAAACCATGTAACCGTATGTAAGGCGTAAGAAAAGTTTTGTTCTTTTCACTCACTTAAAAAATCTCCTGTAAGTGTAGTGATAGTTACAGCTGGAAGTCCCTAATTCTGCAAGACGTGCTGTGCCTAATACTAAACTACTTCAGTGAATGTAATTACAGATCTGGAATAAAAAAAGGAGACCACTGAGGAATGTAAACCTTGTCTCTAGGAAATTAAAATGTATGGTATGGCATAATACAGAGTTCTCTGTAACACTTATGTTGTGTTCAAATATTATTCCTATTAATAAGATAGCTTTTTTTTTTTTTTTTTTTTTAAAGTATATTGTGCTAATAGGAATTGCTGGGCATTCAGGAGGCTTAAATGAAGATGAGCATTAATAAAAATGACATCCTCCAAAATCGCATGTTTACCAAAACAGGCATTACCTCAGAAATTAGTAAAATAGTGGATGAAGCTGATTTAAAAGAAGAATAACTGTTACATTAAAAATCAAACTAAATTTTGTTGGCTTATAGTAATTATTCCTGATTCCACATCCAAAGTTTTTACTAAATTATTTTTACAGTGAAGTTGGTGGGTAAGCTTTTCTGGAACAGAACCAGGCAAATATATTCTGCTTTCAGAGGCTTAATATAATCCATACTACAAACGGTTATGGGGCTTATTTTTCTTTATTGAGAAGGACAAGATAGGCAAATAAATTATAACTGTGCATATTCAAGATCTAGTCGTTAAAAGAAAAGATGTTCTCTTAAATTAACAAACTTAATGAATCATCAGATATTATTCCTCTCAGCAGAACATCTATATGGCAGCCTCCATGGGAGAGTGCAGCTAGCTTGGGTACTGGAAGCAGTGTAGATGCCATAGGACAATATCCTGCCCAGGCCAATGGTTACTGAGGCAAGATCAGAGGGGCTGCAAGGATCTCATCACACCACAATGCAGAAATATGAACAGTCCCAATGAGTTCAGTGGAAATAACCATTATCTCTGCTTGCAGCAAGATTAGGTGCCAATTCTACCCAAAAAAATACAAGTAGGCAGGATAGATTTTTGTTACATGGCATTTCATTTGGGTGAGGAGAAAGAATTACTTTTCATTAAATATATTGACAGCATTTTGATCTTAAAGCCATCCTCAAATTTTCCCTGATAAATTCACCTAAAGAATTTGATATTGGCCACTTTTTAGTGACTCATTAGTTACTGTTTCCTGTAATAAATATAGTTCCGCACACCACTAGATTTAATTCTGACAAGTGCATATTTGTAACTGTATTGGTATTGGTGAGCATATTTTGGTTTTTTTCCACCATTTTTGCTATTTTTAATGGAACGAGCCTTGACTTTACTGCCTTTCATTCGGGTCAGCTGTTATTTATCGCCAGCATTTCCTTTCAGGAAGTGTTACCCTTGTGCTAGTTCCCCAAACTGTAAGATGTCTCTGACCTCAGTGCCTCTAGTTTGCATGCTGACTGTCTTAGTTTCTAATTTAATTAAGTCCCAAATGCTGCAGAGAGTGTATATTCCTTCAGCCTTCGGTTCTGTGCAAGTGCTTGGATCTCTCATTATGTCCAGCTCCTTCATGGTTATGATGCCTTTATGACCTGTAACCCTGCTGCTACATTTCTTTCCTTGGCTGCTTGGGTTTTTAGATGTATTGTGCAACATGCCTTGTAATAGCAATATTGTGTGTTTGGCAAACACGACTACCAGGCAGTAGAGCTAGGCCACTGAACAGAAGACATCTGAAATCTAGGAGACACCAGAAGTCTTCTTTATTGCAGTGGAGAATGTCAAGCCCATGAACCAACCATGACAGCTGATGAGTGAGTGAGCAAAGACAAAACATGCTTGTTATGTACATGGAGGTTTAAAATATAATGAAGTCCATCAGAGTAGTCTTTCTCTCCAAGGGGCTCTGCTCTTACTTCATTAATCACAGTGCAAACCGAGGGTGCTCGGTACCTTAGAGAATTGACCTGACATTGCGCGCTGCCCTGGCATGTGAAGGGAGAAACCCTGTGGAACTGCAGCACGCCAGGCAGCAAACATTTCGGATGGCAGTATGCCATGCCAGGAGCAAGATATGATGTTAGCATATGGAAAAGCTATTGTTGAGCTATTGCGTATAAAAAGTCAGAGACTTCTTTATTCAACATGAGGAGATCGTCTGGTTTTTGGTTTAGTTCTATTTTGGAAAAAATGTATTTAGCATGACAAGAGACACAATAACTTGTGTACAGTTCTAGCCCCAGAAAAGTGAATATCAAAATTTTCACTGAATTACACCAGAATTGGGCCTGAAGTACACCAAGACTCCTCCAATCTGCAGGGAAATGAATAACAAGTAAACCAGAAATTTCACTTGAAAGTAGATCGAGGGGCATAACTAACTCAGAAACTATAGCATGCATTTTGAATTAAGTCTAGCTTGGCCCTGAGCCTATGAGGAAACTGAAGAGTTGATATATTTTTTATTTTGATTGGTTTTTTTTTTTTACTGTAGACATGAAGATTTGATTTTCAATCAAGAAAGAATGGCAGGTCTCTCTTTTACTGGTTTGTTATTTCAGGTGTTAATCTGCTAGGGAAAGACTCTGAGAGGTGGGAGAATAGTAGTACACAGGTGTAAGGCTTTGCAATACATTTATTGTTTGGTAGATAGACTTTAGCCTTGGAAATACACTGCTTCATGTGTGGAAAGTATTTGAATTTTTAAATATGTATGTATACAGGGAGAAAGATTTAAAAAGATGAGAAGTGTAACTATACATACATACATACACATATATAGGCACACACACTCATCTTTTAATTAATGGGTTTTGAGGGCAATTTGAGGGAGAATGATGCAGTGTTTTGGACGTACACGTGATTTGAAAGTAACAAAGGTGGCTTCTAAATGTAGACTGTATTTTCCAAAGTGCTTAAAACTTAAAAAAAAAAAGCATAAAAATCATTGCATACTGGTAGTTACTGTGCAAAGCTATAAGCAAAACCACATAAACAATGAGGGACCCAAGGAAGATGCACCATCTAGGAAAATAGCCACTGGAAGGCTGCAGAGAGAGGGGGAGGCTGGTTCCACGTCTAAAGTATATGTAGTGCCGCTGTCCACTTTGGGATCATTTTATTTTTAAAGAAGATCTCTCCAGGTGACCCTCGTTGGAGGGGGAAAATATCCCCCTTATTAACACTTACCTGTTTCCTAGAGAACAAAAATTTTCAGAGGTGTTTATCTAGTTCTTTTCACTAAAGTAAAAGAATTACTTAAAGGTGAGGAAATCTTATGTTAGTATTTTGTAAGACTTGTTTTAAAACATACCAAATAAGTGCACTTTAATAGTCATAGTAAATATCTGTTTCAGTAAAAGCATTCAGCTTTGATAATTTGTTGCTTGCATTTGGTTTTGATGATGAGAGAGAATATTAAAGCAGACTGTTAGAAAAGAATGTAACGGTTTGTGAATGAATGCACAGATGAGCAGTGTTACACAGAGCGAGATATGGTTTTTTTAGTCGGAAAAAAATGTGTTCTCTAGGACAGGTTTTTGTTTGTTTTGACACTTAAGCAATTGCATATAGTCCCTGCCCATGAGACCACAATCAAAACTTAACTCTGGTGAAGAAAATATGTCGAAACGAAACTTGCAAAATGACTAGAAATCAGGACAAGGTACATGATGGAAAGCGTTTTGCTAGAAAAAGTGCAACTGATCTCCTGTGTTAGCCTCAGTTGATGGTTACGCTTTTCTATTCAATTTAAGGATGAATGCTTCATTTTGTCACTTGTGAATTGGAGGTTACTACTTTAGTGGAGGTCCTACAGGCTATTCATTCATGTTTTGGGCATTTTTAATGTCGATCAATTGGAAAACAGTTGCTCCAGTGAGAGAATTGACTGAATATTGATTACATACTGAGGGAGCCGCTCTTTAACTCTAGGGTATAAACATGATTTAACACATGAAGGATCCAAGAATTTGATTGGTTAGTGGCCATTTTTATATTATCCTATGTTTTATTATGTCTGCTGGGCAAAAAAAATATTGATGTGCAATGCTCCACTGATTTTACTAAAACAGTGCATAAAAATGTGTTTGCTTAATACAGGCTTTAACACCAATGGAAAATACCATTTGGAGTTACAAATTGTGGCTACTTTTTAATCCTAATATTTTGTTTGTAAAAATACAGTTAAAATGGTTATGTAATCAAACCAAAACCACTTATGGTAAAGGCACAACTTTGCATACTAAGAATATTTAAACTTTTTTTGTAAGTTTTTTTTTTTCAAGTCTATTAGGTCTTTCTTTGTCGATTCAAGTAAATTGCTTAGATTGCATTTTAGTACATGTTCTCTTACTACATGGTTTGAAGTCCGTGTCTTTGGCTTGAAGAAAAACATTTCAAGTTGCATCAGTAAAGCAATTATTGTCATGCTCCTTGCAGATTTTGGACTTCAAGAGTAACATGGCAGAAATCTAATTAAGGCTTTGCTACTTAAATTATGTTCTCCTTTTTACTTGAGCCTGTAAAATAAAGGTGAAAAGCAAAATAAAACCCTACTGGAAAACAGTCAGACAGCTTTTTTTCCTTAATCCTTACTGTTTATGATATCAAGCTGTATGTGATGTGTTTCAGTAGAAGGAACCTTTGAAATAAAATGTTAGGAAATGCGTCCTTATCAGTATATGTGGCAGTACTGGATATATGCACTAAATTAGTAAACCCCTTAAATCCCATTGGATTAAAATAGCTGAGGAGATAGCTATGATGTTATTACTGTAATCGTGATGATAGAGTAATTACTTCTTCCTTGTCTCTTAATGGCATAGCATGCTGAACACGTGAGAGACTTCTATTTTGTCACTGAAATTTTAATTTAAGAAATTTAGGAAAAATATTTTCAGGACTAATCTTTTACACAGTAGACAAAGACTTATGGCCAAAACATACTACTGTGAGGATTTCTCGTGGTCTCTGGAGAAATCTTCTGAGCCAGAAGACATTCTAGAGCAGACTAATCACTTTCATTTTATGCTGTGGGCCTAAAGTTTGAATGGACCTGTTGGTCAGTACTAATTTAGCAAGATACCCCATACAATTTGTGCTTCCTATTATTGTTTGATCAAATCCCGAGTTTGCATGTAAAGTTAACTTACACAGATTTCCCCCCTTTATTCAGTAACAAACCACTTTTCCAGATGTCAGGCAATTTTCAGGCTTTCAGAAAAGGGATTACTACAAAATGAATCATTTGTGTGGGTAAGACCAGCAGAGGTACAGCAAATTTAACACCCAGATGTCCTGCTCATGAACAGGGTAACTCTACATCACCTGCATGGTGGAGTCACTCCGTGTGTACGTATGTGATTCAGCGGTGTGGGACCAAAGAGGATCCCTTGTCTAAGCTGCAGCCAGGGCTTTCAAAATCCTTAAAATGGATCCAAACTGCACGTTTATACTGAAGTCCAGTGACCCAGAACTGAGCAGCACCTCCAGAAAAGCCTTGCTTCTCCTTCTTTACTTTTGTCTGGGATAGCTATGCCTTTTCTGTCAGAGCAAGGAGTGAAACAAGGAGTAAATCTGGAGATGAAATAATATTAACAAGATACGTGTTATCTTAGAATAGATAGAAAACCTCTTGAATATTGAGGGTAACAGTTCCTTTTCTCTGCAGTTACACTCTCCATCTCAGAGTACCAGAATATTATAACAGTGAGAGCAGTATTAAAAACCAGAGAAACATTAAACTTGCTCAGTCCCAGGATATGGAAAGTGTTCCCTGGTTTTTATTTAAGGCCAGCACTTTCTGCACAGCACATTTTGGCCCACTGAAATGTATGGTTTGCATGCATTTTACACCTGCTTATGATCCTCAAAGATAAGACCTCCAATATCAGTATGTCTAAATAGCTTACTACGTTTGATGCATTTATATGTAACACTCAAATAAAATATTTTGATCCCAGTTATCATTTATAAGATGACTCCTTATGTCACTGTGATAGGGTAAAATGACCCTAGCCTGAGTATAAACATGGCATATGTTCACTGGGAACACCTTTAAAATAGCAGTTTAGAATAAAGTACTTACAAGGGAGAAACCGTGGATTATTAATCTATTATGATAGTTCTGAATCTGTTCTAATTCAGAAAGAAATAGAAACATTTCTAAAATAAGCACAGGAAATGTAAAGTACAGTCAAACGTTGCCATTTGCACAGCAATCAACCTGGAGCCTCTTCATATTTCAAAAAGAGCAGGGTCTAATTAAGCTCTGGCAAACTCAATTCTATTTCCTTTCATTCCGATAGAGTTTGCCTGTTTGTCAGTGCTGAGTTTGGCTTGTATGCAGTTAGGCAAATGTCATCAGCTTTCATTCAGATGATTCAACTAGTTCATATATTGCTTTTGATGTATTGCAGCTGTTCTTGTGTTTAATTTATGCAAATATTCTAGAATCTACATTTATTACCAGCCATGATAGCTAAAACCGAGTACTTGCATAGAGTGCTGCAGAATTTCAAGAAGTGAATTTCCTCTTCATATTTATCAATGTGTAGTCTCTATATCTCATTCTAAGAGTGGTTCTGCCTTCAGTCAAGAGCTCTCCAATAACTTTCCAGGCATAATTTGAAGTCTCTGGGTTCAGCTGAAATGTCTGCCTCGATAGTTTAGTGATTTCAAATAGCTGGTAGATGAATGAATGGAAATTGTTATCTGTTACAGAAAAAAAATAACGAATAGGAAAGATAGCTTCAGTAAATTAATGCCTTGAATAGTTTGACCAGTCTTACCTATATGTCTCATTATTTTCAGTGAATTATCCTTTTATAGTTTAATGAACAATTAGTATTGTAATACATCTTTCCTCTTGGAAAGAGTGAAGTACATATTCACAGCTTCGTATTCAAAATAGCGAGGATTTCATAATGCCATACATTTTCCCATTTGAATTGCTCGAAGGGTATCCTAACCTGTTTATTAGAATCTCTTAGAAAAACAGGAGAGCTCTATTGCATAAACTTATACATCAGGTCTGTAATTGTTTTGAGATTTTTTCTTTTAC
Organism: Fregata magnificens; assembly: GCA_013389945.1. Taxonomy (NCBI): domain Eukaryota; kingdom Metazoa; phylum Chordata; class Aves; order Suliformes; family Fregatidae; genus Fregata; species Fregata magnificens. Next base: position 86,141 of record WAAD01002291.1, read on the forward strand.
TTTTCAAAATAGGTATGTATTTCAGTGTTTTCCATGTTCATATCTCTGACAGGAGAAAGAAGAAGAAGGGTGCTTTTGAATTATGCACATAGTGCTTATCTGTGTGTGTGTGGTGCTGTTCAAGAGGCTCGCAATGCAAAGTATAGTTGCTAAATTCTTTTTTAAATTTCTTTTTCAAATGTAAAACTTGTCAGAATATGTTAATCTAGATCTATATCCATTCCAGTTCTGTTTTCTAGAGGGATCACTACTAGTAATAGCAGAAAAGTAATTGTGTACACTACTCTTGGCTTTTTTCCTGATCCCACAGCATTTTCTGGTGGAAACAGGGATTTACAGAGAGGAAAAAAAAGAAATCCATGCTTCTTAATGTTCTTTTGCCAAACAAATATAAAGGTCTCCACAGGCAAGGATTAGCTAATACAAATATGCTTTCTGAGCAGCTATGGAAGAATTACTAATAAACATCATTATAGCTGAGTTCAGGATATTCAACCTTGTAAATATATCCTGTTATAATTTCATTACGGTTGGCTGAAGCCCTAGGAGAAGCCAATGTTTCAACCTCTTTGTTCAAGTCTTAATGAATTATTGGAAAGTGCCTGATTAGAAAGCATTGAATCAGAAGGGGCTGCTGCATTCTGAATGTTACTCTCTTTGATGTTGTTTACCTCCCAAGCTGACTTATTTCCTTGGCCAAAAATCTTCGTACGTGGAGCTGTGAGCCTACTTTGCTGGGCCGTTATATCCCAGCGCATGTCTGGAAGTCAAATGTGGTAGGTAGCTATTTAGTGAATGTTTTAAGTGTTCATTGAAGCTCACACCTGAGAATAGGATTCTGCCCAGAAGTGGGGCACAACTGTATTGTAGCTAAGGGGGATAGAATGAAAGAAGTGGGATGCCCAAGTAGAAGTTTAGTTTCTCCTTAGACTAGACACACTTTCCATACTTACTCCCCTACTTTTTTTCTATTTCGTGGATCTGCTTGCTTCCTGCTTCCAGTTGCTTCTGAACTCAATGCTTCTTCAGCTGTCCAAGGCAGAGTCTACACTGTAATGTGAAAATACCTGTTTGTGACACTTGGGCCACTGCACGCTGCTGGGTAAGAGCTTGGGCCTACACTATGGATCAGCATATGCTTGAGTTTTCTCTTCCAGAGAGCTCCAGATTTTGATAATGAAACACGAGCACAGGCATAAGGGATTGGGATGTGAGTGCATCTCGAGACAAGTCAGATCCTTGACTAATTCCTTGACAAGGTAGACATATTCGAAGAGCTGGATGAAGTTTGAGTAATTGGTGCTGTCTTCACAGTGGCTTAGCACTGTTCCACTGCTTCCTGCAGCATACTTATGGGGCAGTCCCTCTGTGAGGATTCACATTTCCCAGCAGATCCGTTCCACACTGGGACATTGCCTAAAGTAAACTCAAACAAGAGCAGCGTTAAACTACATCCTGATTTTTTCATCTCCATTAAACTAGTCTCATTTAAAGATCTTTTCATTGGGTACATCACCTAAAATAACATAAAAGGAGCAGCCGTTAACCGCAAGGTTCCCCACTCAGGCAATGGTCGACAAACACTCCAATCAAACTGTGTAGTTTTTTCAGTTGAACCTGTCTTCAGGGTACCCCTTAAGACAGCCTCTGCTCTCCTGGCGTGGAGAGGGGGGTTTAAAAAGTTGGCTTGCTTGGATTGAGGGTCTTTTCTTTAAGGATGACCTTGCAATATGACTAAATTCTTAGGCATGGCCTGCACAGGTAGGAGTGACCTATAGTTTAAGGGTTCAGAACTTTTCAGATGTCTCGTTGGTAATGTGCCTTGGACAGATCCTCAATTGTATGTCTTCTGAAATACCACAGAAGGAGCATCATAGCAGACTACGTTTTCAATTTAGTTACAATAGCCTCTGGATTATTTAAAATTAATTGGATAGCTTGAATTTGAAGAGGTAAGTAAGTAGGCTAAGAATATTTGAAGCATGGTAATGAGGGCTGTACCCAGGCCTCTTACTCTTTTGCATAAGAAGATGGTGAAGGTTCAGGGGGTGCAAAGGAAGAGGAAATAGCACGAAAGCTGGTTTTGTCAGGCAGGTAAAGACTTATTCATGCTGGGAGAATCTCCAGCTGGGAAAATCCACGGTTGTTATAGCCTTTGTGCCACCAGAATAGAAAAAAGGGTTGGCTCAGAGAAGAGAATCTGGCTCAAAGAACTTAAAATAAATATCAGATGTCAGAGCTGTGACTTAATTGTTTAGCTAAGCAGATCATGTGAATTACACACAGATTGAGGACCTGGTTTTGCTTTTATTGAAATCAAGGAGAACAGAATCAGGCCATACTCTCCTTCCAGTGTCTTTCAGCCCTCAAAACTGTATTACTTGAAAGTATGACATCTCCTAGAATCATTTCTTGTACCAGTCGGGAATCCAGAGAGCTGCTAGTACACAACTGCTTTGTGTTTTATTACTGTAGACATAAGCTAAGACTCTTAAGCAGAATGCATTTCCTTAGTTGCTGTTGGTTTTTATTTCAAAATTTGCCATTCAAACAATGGCCTCTGCGACTCTAACCATGGAAATTGGAACTCCAGGTTCAGACAATTTCAAAGAGATCCATTGGGATGTACATGTGTTTTCCTCCTTTTAATGAAGTCTCAGGTTACAGCTCTGACAGTCTCAGAATTAGACCTATGCCCCAACTCAAAGACATTAGCTTATAAATATCCCCTTGGAAACTGTAGTTCTGAAAGCCTTATAACTTTATAGTGATTTTTTTTTTCCTTAATGAACATGTAAGAGATGTTTGTTACCTCTATGCAGAAAAGGAAATAAAACATTTTTTTCTCTTAGCGTTACACTATTGCATGTTTCCTTTAGCATTTTAAAATTCTCTGTTAAATAAAAAAAACCCCATGTTTAATCATGAAGGCTTTGCAGGAGTAAGGAAACTATCAGAAGAAAGAGAGTGGCAGCTGAAAACTTGAAAGGATTGTTTAGTTATAACCAAAATTAAATTACCTGGAACTGACTGACAGTCTTACATTCAGAAAGAAGGGAAAGATTTGGGGAGAAGGCTTCACATGTGCAATTGAAAGTACATTTCCATTACCTGGCTAAGAACCTTCACATAGTTCTACTGACAGAGTGAAATATTGGTAGACAGGTGACAGAAAGAAAAATGTTTGGAAAGATCTACAGCCAATTTGCAGACTGACATGTATTTCTACAAATTCTGGCTGGATGATGAATGACTGTTGGTACAGCATGTAACTGATGACATTATAAATGAACGAAGCACAGAGAAATTACTTAGTATCATATATCTGGACATACTCTGAAGATACTGTGGGAAATATTCTGATTTAGATAGGGTGATTTTTAGGTGCTGGTTTCTGCATTCACACCGCAGAGGGCATCAGAGGGTGGCAAGCACCTGTGTCCCCTGGCCACCCAAGGTTCAGCCTCTCCAAGCTCATGATGATAATAATACCATTACTGCAGTCTTTTAACCAGCAACAAGGTGTGATTTCTTTTTCTGAGAAATGAAAGTACAGTGTCTGAGCACTTAGCAATTACTTTCCCTTCACAAGATGAGTTAAGCAAAGAAAAATCAAAGTTGGGGGGGGATGAGGAGGAACATAATATTACCAGCGTTGAAAACCCTGAATAGTTCACAGCAGGCAAAACTATCCCCCCCATCCCCTCCCCACCTATCCTGACACTTCAGACGTGATTAAATGCTTCTTCTGTAGCTCGAGTGAGTTAGCTCCCTCCAGCCTCAGGTTATGTCCTTCCCACAGTTCAGTGCCCAGGCTCGGAGGAGCCAAGTCTAGGGATAATCCGTTGCCCTTAAGAGAGTGTTGAACTGGAGGCTGGCAACCCCTTTCAGGCTGTAAATAGTCATTGCTCTGCTGAGGTAGGAAGGCCTCCCTGGAATTACTGTTCATGCCGTTAGTTGTCTTCATAGCAACGATTGCTGCTAACTATTCCTGTCACTCCTTGTTCCCACTTGCAGCTTGGCAGAGACCAGCCAAGGCGAGGAGGCCGAGAGAACTGCAGGGAGGGGAGAAGGCAAAGTGCAATGGCTGGGCAAGAGTAGGGCATGGGCAGGGAAGAATGGGGGCAGCGGCTGACTTGGCCCTTTCTATGGATGTGAACAGGTCTTTGTCTTCCATGACTTCCATGACTGCAAGTCAACCTTTTCTGCTGCTAAGATTACTGGAGGGACTTAGTTAAAAATAGTTTCCCTCCATAGCTTCTGAAGAATTGACCTAGGTGTGGGTGAAGGTAGGAATGAGAAGAAGGTGTCCTTCTCCTATGCCTTGTATCCTGTGTAGGTGCTCCAAGTGATACAAGATGAACACCAACTGCTTCCATGCCTGTTTCTCCTACTTTTGTTCTCTTAATTCTGGATGTGTTTTCCAGCCTCCTCCCTCGTACTGTCACAGGTGCTTTCACTTTTGTACAATACGGTAATGTGGATCACAGGGAGCGGGAAACTGGGTTGTTGTGTCTCAAAGATGGTCCTGTAAGTTTAAGTTTGAAAGTTGGGTAAGAAAGGAAAGAATTTCTATATCCTTCCCAAGTGGCAGCATAATAAAATGAAAAAGAGCAAACTCAAGCAAAATTTGTATGTATTTGCTTTTTTTTTCTCTTACCGTTATGATTTTATGAACGTTTCTGTTGAAGGACCGATTTCACCTGAAGCATAAAAAACCCTAGAGACAAAAGTTTGTCTCGGAGGACTTTGTGTCACTTCACTTCCCTTCACTTGCATGCAAGAAAGCAGGTCACCAACAGATTGTGCTTGGGAGGGACTGTGTTGGCAAGAGTGCCATGATACTGGCTGTAATAGCACAAGGAGCTTTGACCTGGGCACTCTGCTTTCATTATGTCCTGTGAGATCCCATGGGGAGGTACAAGAATTGTGGGACTAAAGCTCTCACTTTCTTAAAAAAGAGGACAAAATTCACTTTCATCAACTTTCTCCCCCAGATGAATGGAGAGGAAACTGCAGCAGTGAAGAAAATGTAGAATTTTTATTTTCCTTTGTAGCATGGAGTATGACGTGCAATTTCTCATACATATGAGCACATAATGCCTTCTGAGGCAGCATCACAGTTGTGCTCCTGGCGTTTTGGAAAGAGAAACTTGAAAAAAGTGAACTGTTTTTAAAGTTATCTGTCTAATGATGTACACCAAAGTTTAATTACTTTTCATGAAAACAGCAGTGGTTTACAATCTGAAACATCCAAATAGGAGCTACAGAATGGCCATTCTTTTCATAAAGACTAGCTGAATCAGTAGGATGGTACTTACAGATTTACCCTGTGCAGAAATGTGGCAAGAAGCTTGAGACATTTAATTTCTAATCCCATGTACTCCTTTGTATTGTCGTAATAAATAAATTGAATTAATTCAGAAACTAACTCCATTTAATGATTTGCAGTAAACAAAGAATGGGGGAGTTAGCAATAAAACACTATAGCAAACAAATGTATTTCTTCTCAGGGTAAAAGAGCGTGTTTTGCATGGCACATCATCATATATTTACACACTTGCATAGTCTTTATGTAAGACAGCATTTAATCAAAATGACTCCATGGGGGTGGGAGTAGTAGGGATTCCAGGAGAAATTCCTCCCTCTTAGGTGCTCATAGGCCATGACCTAATGGGGGTAATAGCACACAAAACATAAAGGAGATGATAGTTATTTGGCTGGAACCAATGGATTTATTAAATCCATCCACCTGCTATTTCAGGCAACACATCCTAGAATCTTGGAATGTGCCTAGCTAATGTAAGACTTGTCTTGCCCGTTTATCAGTTGGTAGAGATAAATAAACATCCCTTTCATCTTAAAGAAATTTCCAAGTCAACTTAGCCTTGCTTTTTTGAGTTACTATTATATCATATTATAGTATGTACAGAAACTTCCATACTGTTCATAACAGAGCGTTGCTAAAGCTTACTGCCCCATTGCTCAAATAAAGGCTATACATCCAACTGAAATCAAGTGTCTAAAGTTAGTCATCTGTTTTCTTGGTACCCACCTGAAGGTCTCTGTAATAATAATACAGCTGAAAAATATCTGAGTCCAAAACCCCTTCCATAATTCCTTTGCAATTATATTAATGGGGTGTTGATGAGTGAGGAGGACTATGCAGCCATCAGTGAGAGTGGAATTTGACCCTGGTCACGATAAAAAGGCAGCACTTCAAACTATTTCAAGACTATTTTTAGAAATCTTAATTTTTTTTTTTAAATATTCCATTCCAAACAAAGGGGGAAACCCCAGAAATTTTAAATACTTCAAATCTACACCAAACTGTAGTGCACAGGTGTCAATCCATCAAACATGTTACAAGGACATATAAACACATAGTTCTACAGACTAAACCAAGGCATTCTGAATTAGGAAAGCAGCATGTCTTCGCTCTTTATATGTTTTTTTAATGTGTTCATTTTCTCACTACTACAGTTTGTAGAAGGTGTTGTTTTTATTGTCAGTCAGAATACTTTGTGTATTTTTTAAAATGTTCGGTATTTGCAGTACTGCAATTTTGGCCGAACCAAATAGATTGCAGTTACTCCCTTGTGAATGCCCTGGGAACATTAATCTCCCTGGGTTTAAGGGAGCAACTAATGTAGATAAGGCTTACAAGGGTGAGTAAGAGACATACGACATAGGTGAGTAGAGTCTCTGGGATAAGAGTGAATGGTTGGCCCTACATGTGATGGACTAGCAGAGGGAAGAGAGGAAAAAAATAGAAAATGTGACTAAATGCCGGGCTGAGATTTTAGAAGCTGTTTTTTCCTTTTATGCCCATCTTTAGCACATTTAAGAATTACACTGATTTTTTTAATGTAGTGCTGTTGCCAGTGGTGACTGACATGGTAAACTTTATCAGCCGTAATGAAAGCAGACCCTGTTAGGCTTTCTCTTTGGAGTCATATCATTGTACTTCTAAACTGACTGATGTCACAGCCCACTTTATTGCTCAAGTTCCTAATAAATGTTACAGAATAAAGGCTTTTAATTTTATATATTTAACACCAGATATTGTATTCAAACTAAAGTTGGGAGAGTTTGAGGATACGTCAATTACTCAGCATTTAAAAGGAGTATTATTTGCCAGGCTCACATCAGAAAAATATTACTGGAATGAATATCAGGGAAAATAAACGTTCAGTCACTAGTTTAAGTATCCTTAGAAGCACTGTTTCAAACCTGGACAAGTAAATAAGCATGGAAGCATTTATTTGACAAGGGAGCAGAACTATCATTTTAGGACTTGAATAACGAGGTACTATGTATTGTATATATATCATATCGTATATCTTATAATATATCATACCATGTATCACAATGTGCATTCCAAATATTCTCTATATATAAACTTGCAATACCGAACAAAGATTTTATGGACAGCAAATAAATGCGAAGAGATTAGAATACTGTTTATGTCTACTCTTGGAGAAGCAAAAGATAAATTGACCAAGCCATTCATTATGAATTCTTAATTGCACTCTATTTGTAACCCTTAAGCTCTAGAGTATGCTTTGTATTGTGAGAACTGAAAGGGCTCCCATTAGATGGAGTAAATGCAAAGCCTAGTAAACTCCGTTCTCAGAGCAGAAAGGTATGCGTGAGTACAGTCAGCATATTCTACATTCAGTAGATGGCAGTGGTATGCAGTTGTAGATTAATTCAGGATTTTCTCTTGAGCAGACGCTCTCATCTCTGTGAATCCAAGCAGTGTTGATTTGGGGGTTTATTTGAGGCTTTTTTTTTCAGAAAATACTAAGATACCAGGTAATTTTTCACCTGCTAGAGCAGACAGTGATAGAAAATGCAAAAAATTTTGCTAATTTATTGTAATCTTCATTACACAGCACTTGGAAGAATCTGGTAAGTTTTGAATTTCAAACAGCGGTATTACGTACAGAAAGGAATGCGTCTGTCTGGAGCATTGACTCATTTTCCATCTATGCCCCATGGAACTTAGTACGTACACATCAAAGTCTCAAAATAAAAGTATTTAGTAAGTTGGAACTGTGTGTGTTACTTAACAGAAGTAGTAACAGTGACGTCTCGGAATACTGTGCACAGAAATAGATATTTTCCCTTGTCTAAAGGAATGAGTTGCAGATCTGTTGGGGGAAAGCGGGAGGTGTGTGTGTATAAGCAAACAAATTGCTAAGACAATTAGAAATTATTATAAAGCTTTTAATTATGGAAAACTGGAAGAAAATGAACAAAATCAAAGCAGAAATACAGTTTATGTGCTAGAAACCACAGATGAGGAGAACAAGAGAATTAAATTACATCATTTAAGTAGATATTTTCTCATATGGCAGTTATTTCTAACACAAATAATAGAAAATGTTTAGTGATTTATGATTGTTAATGATGGAAGGAGTTGCTCTCTGTTGCACAAAGCAATGTTTTTTCTTGCCTCCCTATAGGAAACTGCAATAGAAAATGCATTAAATATATCAGTCTGTGAACTGAGTTGTAACACGACCACAAATTTGTCCTAAGGATTTTAAGCACTCTTGGACAGACCCCAGAATCAATTGGTGGTCCCCGAGTAGGGAATACAGATGTCACACATTTTCAACAAAAAACTGCAATTCAGACAGTTCTGAATATCTTTTGTGGGTTTTTTTTTAAAGCACTGCTTTTGTAAAGATTTCATGTATTTTTAAGGCAATCGTGCTGAGGATACTTTCATCCTGGCCTTGCGATGTCATTCCATTCACTCATGTTCCTAGTATATCGCTTTACTTGTGTATTTTTCTCTTCTTCCTGTCTATTTTCATCTCTGTTGCTTAAGTTCTTCTGACACCTTATCAATTTCTTTATGAATTTACATTTGAAAGATTTTACTATCGCTTTTATCACCATACATTTTATTTTTCTGTAAAGTAAATCCATCTTGACATTGCTGAATGTATGCAAACCTACTACTGGTGTTTCACCTTGTAGTATTGTCACAGTAGGCAAGTGTTGCCATCTTTAGGCATTATTGGGAGTTTCTAGTAAAGAAAAGCTCCATCCAAATAAATAGGACTTCTCTATTTTAACAAGTACTCGAGACAGTTTTCCTGACAGTGTTCCAATATTTGTAGAAGCATGATATTTCAACCACTGCAGGGTTTATTCCTCTACTATGAACAAATACAGCCTTTGTTTAAATTGAAGCTTTGGAGAGTCTTGTCCTCCTAAATGTCACTTTTAATTAAAACTTTATTAACACATACTGTGTTGTAGGCAGGTTCATAACATGAAATGATCTTTAAAAAAAATAAAATAATCGCATGCTATTTTCATGCCAAAACAACATTTTTAGAAGCCTGCATCTGGGTTTATAATAGAAGTCAGGTGCATCTCACTACTGACAGTTTTCGTCTGCCATTTTACAGACAGAAAGATGAAAATACACAATAAAACATTTGTTTTCTAAATGCCATAGTTATAAAATAACTTTAAACAAAATATGTGGGAATTAAGTTTTTCAGAAGATTGTATGTGTGACGGTTGTGCAAAATCTACATTAATCNAGATTGTATGTGTGACGGTTGTGCAAAATCTACATTAATCTATATTAGACTAGGAAAAATTGATTATAAGTTTGGTAATGCAAGATCTTCTGAAATGTGTTGCTTTGTATTAAAATAAATTTGGCTTGAAAAGGATTATAAAGTAAAAGAAAATATGACTAGGAAAGAAGAATAAAAAGCAAAGAAAGAAGGGTAATTCTAAAGCGTTGCCCTTTCTGAAGAACAGACAATTACATTAACGCAAAATGGCTTTACCAGAATGAATAAAAAAGAGATCAGGGTCATATAACCATTACATGATATAATAAGATCTATTACCATTGCTATTGACTATATCTTGGACTATGTATTATACTGTAAAAAAAATTTCTGTGAGGTTATAATCATTTGAACTGCCTAACTCTGTTAAGTAACTTCTTGAAGTGCAGAACAACATAAAAATGAGAAAAGCCTGTTATTCCATCATATAACATGTAATTTCAAGGAATGTTGTACAAAATAACAGTGGATATTCTGAATTAACAATGGATATTCTGGAAAACAGATAATTATTAAACCTGGCTAAAGGTGCCAAGCTTTAAATACTGTAATTGAAGTGTGTTGTGGAGAGCACTTTAGCACCTTCATGTAAATCTGACATA
>WAAD01002295.1:12775-45484 GCA_013389945.1 Fregata magnificens
ACCGGCAGGTCTGGATAAACGTCCGTTGTCTGGCAGCGGTCCCCAGGAGGTGGCTCTCAGCTGTGACAAGACCAGCACGGTTCTTGCCGCGTTTCCTCCCGCTCGGGGCCTTTCTTAACGTCGCAAAGACCCGCCTTGTTCCATCTTTACTGATTTCCAGGAGCCGCAGTGGAGATGACATTGATCCCTGCGGTTCCCTCGATTATACAAAGTATGTGACAGAAGTAATGTGCAGGCAAAACGTCCCAGAAACCACGAAAGTCCTTCCTTCAGTCAGACCACCAGATGAACCACGCAACAGTGACATCTCTTTGCATTCCTGAAGGAACTGAAATACAGTTTTTAGCTAGTGAACTCTGTTTAGAACTAGTGTGAGATTTTGGTAATGTACCCAGCTTGAAATTAAAAAAAGTCACTGCTACAGAGAAATACGTATAAGAATGAACATATAAGAATGATTTTTGGCTTTCTTCTCTTGAACCTGATTTCTTGTGTCCAACCCTTGCTTGTCTGGCAATATAGCATTTTTCCAAGGAGATGACTGTCTTCACTTTAAACTTTTGATGAATTGTGGGATTGCACAAGAAGTTTGAAATGGGTAGTGAAAACAAAATTCTATTTACCATAAATATGGTAGTTTTGATAGTTGAGCAAAACCACAAGAAATATTTTTTAAAAAAGACATAAATGCTTACAGAGTTGTAAACTTACTTTGTAAGGCTTCAGGTAACTATGTAGTTAGGAGAAAGGGTTTAGTATGATCTCTTGATATCGTATGTTTTAAGGGAGAAGCAGATTATCCAACTTGGAGAAAGTGGTCTTCTTTCAACTGGACACCTTCTATACTCCTCTCTCCCATTTATCTTGGGCCAATTTTAATATGTCAGTGCAGCTGTCTTGCCATTCTCCTAATATAATTTTTGGAGGTAAAGGACTGCTCTTGACTGTGAGATTTTTGTGACCGTGACACTTTTTTTCATTAATCCATGTATTAAGAATGTGGTAATCTTACACAATACCATGAAATCAGAGAATCATAGAAATGCTGGTTGGAAGGGACCTCTGGAGGTCATCTAATCCACTTTCTGTTCCAGCCAGGACTGTTACTGGCACTAGATCAGGGCTCAGCTATGACTTTGTCTAGCTGAGTTTTTAAAATCACCAAAGATGGAGAGTCCACAGTTCTGGTTCAGCAGACATTCACTGTTCCAGTGATCCCTGGCAGTCTATAAATTACTCTTTGCAAATGCAGTTCTATGGATTGCATAGATGAGTCTTCAGTGAATGCCACACAGTTTTGTGCTGTAAGTTAAGTGAGCTATATAAGTTTATTCTTCTTACATACTTTATCTAAACACACTGATCTATTTTGAATTCTTATGGTTTGATACTGGTTTTATGTGACATGTAAGTTAAGAGACGCAGTAAAAAAAGAAGTGATACATACATCATTTTCCATGAAAATGGTAATAAAATATGTATAAAACACAATAAAGAATGTTCACTCTTTCCTGGCATGCCATCCCTTACCAAGATGCTTTTGAGTATTATGGTCCTCTTTTGTCCATATTACCCACTGAACAGAATTTCTATTAAAATTGATCCATCTGAGAAGATACAAAGTTTCATCTTCTAGTACAAGATCATGCTACAGACTGCCAGAACCTGGTCATAATTCCCAATGCATCCTATCACTAAGATTTTATACGCACCTAATAATAGAGTACTGAAGATAACTAAAGCCTATGCGGAGTACTACTCATTTAATGCTTTGGAGAAATTTAATAGAAAGGTACGAAATATTTTGCTAAAGGTCAGCTGTGAAAATTCAGGAAGCTACTACATCCTGTTTCTGTCTTTCAACTGAGAAACATTTCTGGCTTGTAGCAGCCCAACAGCTAGGCTCTGCTATTAACTCACAGAGAAGATGGCTTTCTGGAAGCAAACTGTACCACAACACCACCCAAACAGAAGAATGGAACATGATCTGCAAGAAAGAGCCAACATATATGCAACAGCCACCATAGCTCCTTGTGCAAAAGGCATTTGCAACAGGGTATTTATTCAGCAGGATTTATCTTAAAAAATAGTGTATCCTAGAGTCTAGAAACCAGCAAACAAACGCCTATATATATCACTGGAATGGATTATAGTGGTTGTGCTGGTTTAGGGGATGGTACAGGGTCAACTGATAGCCACTAAATGGTTGTTGTTTTAGGTACTTTAAGGTCCTGTGGTGCACTTATAGAGATGTCGTGGAAGAGGTTAGATGTTTTACCTTATGTAAGCAAATACAGACTTCTTGCAAAGGCTTTGTTAGAACTGTTAATCGTTTAGGAAACAAAGGGAAGATATAGACCAGTGTTGTGGCATACTGGGTTGAATCAATTGAATCACTGATGATTGAATTGGAGGAGTAATTGTTGATGTCAACAGTCTTTGGCTGTTTAAAAAAAAGTAGAAGAACTTTGCATTGTTAGTGTGGTTGAATTTGCAACAACTTCAGCATTTCTGTGAAGCAGAAAGGCCTCTGGGTAGTTCGGTACAAAATTTGACATCTAAGCTTTTTTTTTTTTTTNCCTGAAGTCACTGCAGAAGCTGTGAATCAGCATTGCAGAGTGGTGGGTTGTGATTGCTGAGTGATTCTCAAATGCCAGTGGGTGAATTTGTACTTAATATTGATAGAAGTGAAAACAAAACATAAAACTGAATAAATGGAAGTAATGAAAACAGGTCATTCTTAAAAAAAAGAAGTGCGTTCAGAAAAGTTAAGTACTGAATTGAAAGGGTATGCTCCATCAGAAGCATGAAAACTCTTGTCTCCTGTAGCTTCTTCAGTCAAAAGTGACACTGAATGAAGTTCTTAAATATAGAATTTGGGAGACCAAATAGTTGAATTTGATGCTCTTATGAGAGTGACATTTTCGTTGCCATCACTTACTGTTAACTGAGTCAGAATGGTGATTTCAAGTCTCCGTTCTGCTGTTTCATTAATTTTTCAACATGCTTGTGAAACCACGATCTATCTGAAAAAGATACATACTGATGTTGTTTTTAAATGTCCCAGAGTGGAATTCTTGGGTGAGTTAGACTCCATGTTTTTTTCATCCACTTTAAAAACAACAGACTTTTTTTTTTACACATCAGGCAACCTTTACAATGAGGCACTAAGCTCATGGAAAAATTACAGTATATACTCTGAAACTTTACTGAATATCAGTTTTGTCAGCTCAATGAAAATATGGCTTGGTTTTGCTAAAGAACTAGAATTAAAATGCTTAAAACTCAAAACAATTCAAAGCCATCTATTTATGAACCAACATTCTTGATCCCGAATAGGTTGAATTCAGAATAAGATGAATAAAGCTGGCATATGATGACTGAAAGGTAATCTTGATTTATAGAGCCTTTAATCATTTTCTCAACCACAAAGTCTCAAAAATTTGTTTCTCTTTAGTTTTTCTCTGGCTACCACTCATAGAATTGAGAATTTTGGCTTTTGGACAGTTTTTTCGTGATGGAGCCCTAGAAGCATTAGAGGGATTTAGCGAAGCTGGGTGAGAGAGAGGGAATGAAAGCCACTGAGGAGAGTCCTTCTGCAGTTGCTGAATTCTGCAATAGCAGATTTTTCTTAGTGGAAAATGAAGATGATGCAGCATAATAATTTCTTTTGCTTACTGGCAGTTGTAAGCTGCACGTGCATTTCTCATTTTAGTTCACTTCTTCAGTCCTTGGAAGGAGAGACTTAGGACCTGGAATACATGGAGACTTGTTTCTTTGATCAGCACTCCACTAGTTCTGCAAACAGTTATTTTCTTCGTAAATAAACTGTTAGAGCTGTTAATCACATTTTTTGCTGAGAAGACACTTTTGATTTGTCCCTTCCCTGCTTAAGAGAAAGCCTCTCTCAAATCCCTTATTTTGTCATTGTTACATCCAGAGGGCTATTTCAGATTGTGTGGCCACAATTGCAATGGCTTGAAAAGATGGTTCTCAAGATTCCTTTGGTATTAGATATCTTCAGTTTCTCTGCAGCCAACATAAACACTAGCTGACATAGACTAAAAATTGTCAGGCCTGACCATTCTCACATACATGCAGTTGTGTGCTCACATCTTATCAAGGCCAAAACTGTACTGCTGGGTGATATGGTAGTGTGTGAATGTGACAGTAAGTAGGTTGTGTGGAATTACTCTCTATGTACCTGTCCAAAACAAACCAGCGATATTACCCAGATTAAAAAAAAAAATCCAAGGCTTATGAAGTTCTGTCTTCTCTGGTATGTTTTTGTGGTGGACATATCTAAATAGGCGTGTGGTTACATATTTTTAAAAGGGGCTTCTATCATGATAAAATGTGAGCTCTTCTGCAACAGTTGTCACATCTGGCTGAGCTGAACAGCCAATCTATGTGAAATTCTGAGCCCTCCATTCAGCAGCTCTGAAGGTTTAATTGTGTAACAAACAAGCATTAACAGGGATGTCTTCCTGAAACAGCTTCAGGACAATATGTGGGAGCTAGGGCTGTGTTGTCAGCAGGGAATATGTACATAGTCATTTATCCTGTGTTTCCCAACAGTATCCCTCTGTGTTTGATTAAATGAATACAGGGTTTTCCCACAGGCTCCTAAATCTGAATTTAGGCCAGGTTAGATGCTCAAACTGTGACACTTTCAAATATTTTGCCAAGAAAAGGAATGAGAACTCAAAGATCATATTAAGAAATGCATTAAAATGCTTCATCACAAGACTGCAGAATAAATTAGTATTTTTCCCACATAGAGGTTCATGAAAGATCTGGTTTTGGGAAGTGAAATGGCACAACCAGTCAACTGCAGTCTTCATCTTCCTTCTGTTTCTATGGTAGAAGTCCCCACAAAACCATGTGTAGCCTGATGAGCATGGAAAAACTAGAACAGAAGTTGAAAACTCCGTGTTTGCAAAATGTAATTACCTAGAGGTCAAACCGCTTTTTAATTGACTTTAGAAAATAACATCTGTGTTGAAACTTGCACAGTAGCAGAATAGGCATTTTGTGCCCCAAGAGCCATATGTATCCTTTGCTGGCTGTACCTTAGCACGGAATGCAGAAAGCAAGTAATAGTCTTATTTTCCTGGTGCTCTATGCTTAGTGTAGAATTAAGGCATCATCCTGCCTTTGCCCTTATTTGTCCTTCTTTTGTGGGTTAGGCTGGCATGTGTTGTCCACACATGCTCTGAAATGGCAAGACTCAGGGTCTGGGGAGCCTGCTGGATAGCACAAGCTTTACATGGATCCAATGGTCCAGAAGTGTACACAAAGGAAGAGTAAAAGTCAATCGCTTCTCCTATGATGAAGGAAATTTTTGTTGTTCTCCCTCAGACTTCACATATTATCCCCTACCAAGGCTCCAGGCTAGTTGACTCATCAGAATTTGTTTTCCGTAACTGTCCTGTCATGGTTAAAATGGTGAAACACTGAGGGTTGAGAAGTTATCCTGGTGCAATATAAGTGGAAAGCTTCTCTCCTCAGTTTCAGATTGGGTTCAACTGAAGTGGTAGAAAACTCTGTACAATTTGGGGGAGTGAAATAAACTGCAGGGCTATCATTTGCCTTTAGAAAACTAAACGGACACAGAAACTTCTGCATCATATCGGTAAAGGTTAACATAGGTCAGACTTTAGTTACTCAGTGTGGCTTTTGCAGTAAAATGTAGGTGGTTTAACAATACATGCTTATTGGGTAAATTTTCAGAGGCATTCCTAGTAGCTAGGTACATCAGTGTTGCAGGTTGGCTAGTTAAGTCAGGAGAGGTAGATGCTTTTATTCATTTATGCATTTAAAAATGTCCTCCACTGACTTTCACTAGAATTTAAATACTTATGAACTCATCGATGGGATATTCTGATTAATTTTATTTGCAGTTATATTCCAAAACAGTAAATAATATAAAATCAAATAATATAATAGAAAATCTACTCAACTCAGCCGTTAAGAATATGTATTACAATTTTCTTACAGGGGACAGAATTGGATTTTTTTTAAGCTTGCATTGTTTCCTGGGAATTCCTGGCATCGGAAAAATATCCATTTTTATGCATCTTAAACAAAGCAGATAATAGAAAACTTCTTTGTAGCTGCAGAATAAAGGCTCTAGCTTGACTTATTGTGCCCGTATACTGAGTTCAGAATGTCACCTTGTCAAAGATGTTTTTTTCTGCTTACTAATATGGCAAGACACAATTTACATTTGTTGACAAATCTTGTAAAAGTCAAGGTTTTGGCCTACTACTGTTGCTTAGCACAATGTTTAGATGTAGTAATAATTCATACTATACTATAGTTTGCCTTTTCAGAAACCTAGAAAAATATGCACAAAAGCTGTAATGAAAGACTGAAGACTTGCAACAGTAAGCTCTTAAGAGGTGTTGGAATTCAGATAACTTGTAGGTGTGATGCTGGTGGCATGTAAAGTCCATGAAAGCTGAGTTTTGATCATAAAAAGTGCCAAGTACCTTGAAAAAACAGGTCCACCTCTCTCAGACTGGGCACCCAAAATTAATGAAACATTTTTGATCCATGGTAGTCTTGCCCATTTAAAATGGAAATGGTATAATTGGCCTCACAAGCTTGTTGGAGAGCTAACTGCATGCAAATAGTATAGGGATCAATTCCACCAGAAGGCTTATTAGAAAGGAATAATTCTGTCTTCAGAACTGGATTTGAAAACTGTGCTGTAAATCAAGCCTGAGTTTATATATCAATGAATGGGATAAAATAAAATACAGTGTAGTTGTGCATTAAACTGAGTAGGATCTAGCCTCAGTACTGAAAGCACTGGCAGCCTGGAGGAAAAGGAACAGGTTCTGTGGGCTCATGGGTGTGACTGGTAGGTTGCGTCATGCAGGCTCAGGAAGAGGCAGGGAAATGTGGCTTGGAGTAAACTTCACTAATGTTGCTATGCGTGGTACCTGAGTCCATCTTTCCTGTTTTCACAAAACAACAAAAAACCCCCTCATCAAATGCTTATGGCTCTTTATGAGACACTTGTTTTATTTCTTCATAATCATTCTGGAAAATGTCATGTTTTCTAAGTTTTCAGCTGACTGTAGTTTATATAGGGCAACCCTTTAAAAAGCATGTAAAACAGTACCGTAGTCTATACCAATCTGTCTACAGTGTCAACAGTGTCACTTCTGCTAGGAGAGAAGATGGATAATCATCAGCTTAGAATGTAAAGGTTTTGGAGAAACTATATTTGTATATGTAGATACATATAAATATTTATTTGTATGTATGTGTGTGTGTTTGTGTGTGCATATTATGTCTACATAACCACAATGTGGCCTGGGCAATAAAAATGCAAACTAAACAGGAGATAAGAATCAAAGATCTGTGCAAAATGTGAGGTGTGGCATTTCAGTTACTTATCACATGTAGTTGAAGCGAGTGAAAAGCCTTCTAGTTATTTGTGGTTTTTCTCAACAAGGGCTGATTTGCAAGAGAACCTTGGTGCCAAACTCCTTTTAAACATCAAAGTGTAGGTTTGGATGTGCCTAGGACTTCAATTTTTTTTTTTAATCCTGTTAATGCCTTTGGGATTTCTCCCATCAAATTGCTGGCTTTCCTATTCCTTTCTTACGTACTTCTCTTCCCAGGAACTGTAGAAAAAGTCCGGGTGGCTAACAAGTGGGTTATGGATTTTACCACATAGACATGTATAGCTGTATATTGCAGTGGTAGTAATCAGTCCCGTGTGAATTCATCTCTCCTGCTTTGTTGAACTGCTGTGAGCTTGCTCAGTATTTCCCTTTCCCAGCCCACAACTAATTTATTATAAAGAATGCTTGCTTTACAGTTTACCTAAAGTTACTGATTCTTTCATGCTCAAAAACACTGCAGACATACTGTGTTAATTATCTTAATAGCCATCTCACCATGAACACTGATGAAAAAATAGACTATTCACTAGAGTTTTAGATTGGAAGTCCATACTTATTTCGGGTCGTGTAGGACTCAGTTATAATTAATTGCAGTGGTCTGTGAAAAGACATGAAAATTGATTTTTCGCTGCCTCCTTAGCACCATGTGGGTTTACCCAGTGCTGAAGATGGAGTGTTCTGTTCAATCAATCTCATAACAATTTTGAAAAAAATACAGATTACTTATAAATAGATGTCAGAAAGAGACTTTGAAAAGCCATTAGTGGTTAAAGGACAATAGATTATTTTCTTTCATCCATACACCTCTTAACATTAATGAGTGTTTATCCAGAAAGTGGCGTTAAGTAGGAACATTTGTTGTTTATGTTTCTAAGTCCTTATTTCATAGTATTCCAAAGTTCTAAGCAGTATTTTTTAAGTTTTCTTAAAACTGATGCTGAATAGATGGTTCTTCATGGGTCTGGAGTTAATATTCACAAGATTTGTAGGGTCAGGACACTACACTTCCTGCCCCTTCAGTTCCTCACAGCGGAAGGACCTGCTTGGAGGTCAGGAGTTTAAACTGTGTCGATGCCAAATTCTTTAATTCATCTGGGAAAGACTTGGCTAAAAGGAAATAGTGGCACGTTGTGAAACATAGTGTGAGTGTTCTTGCAGTATCTCTCAGGTACTTTTCAGTTTTCCCAGAACTGGGAAGTGCTTTTAGACCTGTCAGGATACCAGGTGTTATAAACATATCACTCACTCTTATAAATGAAATGCTTAAAGGAGTATTTTGTAAATACCATTCCTTTTAGTCCACTTATGTAAAAGGAAGAAAAATAATACTAGCTTTATATTTTTAATAATATTTTTAGTATTTAGAGTAGTAGCAAAGAACTTGTACATTTGTTAACTGTATCTTCTAGGATTATCTTGTTTTGAAAACCTACATTAAACACTCTCATATCCAGCCTGTAAAACTGGGAAATATCTCAGAGCTCTGAAGTCTATAAATACACCTATTTACTTTACCCAGAATGTCATTTTCCTGGACAGATTCCCATTTTTATTTAATCTTGTAACTTAATATAATTTATGCTTTTCCCAGCTGGGTGTTTTAAAATATCTCTGGACCATCCACAACATGCACAAGTCTATTTTCTTTTTTTTCTTTTTGGGAGGAGTGAGAAGGGTGGTTCAATATTTTTAATAATTTTTAGCAAAGCATCTTTGTGAAATACATGAAAAAAAGATGAGAAACATTTTGGAAACACAAACCATCTGTAAAGCAATATAATGAGCAGTGAGTTTGCCATTTTAATGTAAAAAAGATGCAAAGACGATGATTCTGGCTTCACTGATACCATCTTTAGTTCTGACACATGTAATTCTGTTTAATAGTGTTACTCTTGGAACGGAATTAAACTTGACATGCTGCTATCAGTGAGATCAGAACCATGCTGGGTTTCTAAGTGCAGTAGTGTTATTTTGTCATTAAGATTGTTTTGACTGGTCTCTTCAATTTAACGAGCACTTTTTCCATCCTTGGTACACCAAGAACAGTTAAGCACAATGGTGGCAAAAGTCCCAACAGAAACAACACCTATCATGGAAGAAGTCCTGGAGGTGGTCTTGGAACTAGCTGTTGTTGTGGTGTGTTCAAGGTGACACACCCAGGGCATGCAGTTCGGACTGGAGTTTTGATAGGAAGAGATCCAGTTGTGCTTTTGGGACACTAGATGATCTGTTAAAGTGACACCAACAGCTTCTAAATAATAATAATGTATCACAGAGAAGCTTGTGCACCTTCAGGATACAAAGTAATTGTTCCATGCAGTCTTGTACCATCCTTTTTTCCTGTTTGTATCCATTACATTTTCTCAATATTTACTGCATGCAGAGTTCTGTAATGGGAAGGGTTCTTGCTCTGTAAGAATTTTTTCTTCTAATTCCAGCTTTATGACTGACTACAGAGACAGGGTAGCAAGTGCTACTTCACATGAATAAAAAAGTTCTGACAGCAGCAACCTTCTTCTTGATTATGATGTATTAAAATTCCCTTTAAATGCTGCAATCTGACTGCAAAACTACATTAAAATCCACTTTGTGCAGAATGGGCTATATAAGTAAGACCAACCTGACGTGGCATCTTGTCCAACTATGTTGTCTGTAAAATCTCTAAAGATGGCAAAAGAAATCCTTACTACATCAAAATAGAGCAAATATTTCCTCTATGTGAAATAAAAATGTGTGCAATCTGTGGTTTAAAAATCTGCAGTGCAAGATCTGTTCTGATTTTAAGAATGGTTTTTGTCGGAATGTTTGTCCACACTTAACATTTCATCCATCTCTGTGAATTATTAACGTTACTTTTGAACATTAGTAGTGTGTTTTCAAATACTAAACTAGTTTCACAATGGGAAAGATTTTCAAAGGGCCTATTGTACACACATAGTATTACCTGTAATGCTATTCTGTGCTGCTAGACCAACAGCAGTTTGGAGGGTGTTAGCATGACTGATGGAGGAAAGGATGCTTTAAGACTTGATCCTGCTTTGATCTACTCAATAGGAATTTTTCCATTGATTTCAAGGTCAAACTTGTACGTAAAAAATGGCCTCTATATAGCTGTGTTGTTTTCCATGGTGCAATGGTTAAGGTTCTTTTTTCCCAAGTAAACTTCCTCACATTAACCTGGATACTATAAACATTCTGGAGGAAAACAAAGGCATTTTAGAAAAGTCTGGGCTGGAATCTTTATTTCCCACAATTCGAATAGCTCTGTGTAATCATTCAACATTAGTCTAGAGTAAATAAAAAGGGCTGCCAGACTGTAGCAGTTAGGACAGGCATAACATAGGATATAAGTTTTGAGCCATGAAGTATCACATCCCATGTGCTGACAACAGGAGTCAGTTTGGGCAAGAGCATTAGAATCCTGGATTTTTTAAGTTTTGAACATAAACTTACTGGGGAGCAAAGGACACCCTTCTTTTGTCTCTAGAAATGTAAATGAGACATTAATTGTAAATTCTGTTCTGTTTGACTTAGAAGTTATTTTGAAGGAAAGGCCATAGAAAAGTTAGAAGTTTGCTACTGTAGTGCTGCTACTTCACTAAAGAATTAACCAGGGCTTGGGAATTTGCCAGAGCTTGTTGCTTTTGGCTCATTTCCAGTCAAGCCCTTAAGAAAGCCACCCACATGTTATTGCTGTTAATGCCTTTGTGATCAAACACTGCGGTCTGCAGAAAACATTAGAGCTATGCTAATTTACTCCCATCATTTTCTCTGGTAAAAAACTGGGAATAAAGATTGCAGCAAAACATTTCAAGGGAAATGCCACAGTTTTTCATAAAGCTATGGATTATGAAGCTTTTTATGAAATATGGTCAGCCAAATGTAAATTCTTTGCATCTAAGGATGCCGTGTTATATTGCAGTTCTAATCCCAGCTCATGAACCATATGTCAGCCAGAAGAGGGAAGCTGTTCAGATGAGAACAGTTGCAGCCTTCTGGTGTTTTAAAGTTCATGTACTCAGGTTTGTAGCCATACCTTGTTGTTCCACACAGGCAGGTTTTTTTTCATATGCAGTACTCAGACTATGGAGTTAAAAACAGCTATGTCACACTGGAGGAATTACTGTTGACGGACAGCCAACCACAGCAGCTCGGCAAAGCTGACAAAGCAGCCTCACTTTTAGTATGTTATAACAGTTTTCACAACACTATCATATATTTCTTCATATCACCGTTGTTGTAGGACCAGTTCTATAGTGTAAATGCAGGCAGGGTTGATAGATCAGGTAGGGGTCAGGTAATTAGATGAGAAAACTGCAGCCACAAGGAAACAATTTAGGGATTGCCCATTCACCTGAATGAACATTTCAATGACTTTGTCCTGTTTCCTAGACTGCTGGTGGTCACATCATGGTCTGCCTCTCTGGTGCGGATAGCTGTGATACTATACTCTCTGGTACAAGTTTATTAGATGACCTGCAACTTTGTAGATTTGCTGAAGGATAGGTGCCTCTGTAAAATTAGGGGTGTTTTCACATTGCATTGGCCATTTTGGATAAGCTTACAGCACCATTTCCCCATCATATGTAGTCTTAAGGCTAATCAAATATTTCAGACTTTTGGAAGTTCTCACTGCTGTCAGGTTACTGAGGGAGGCAGAAAGGCTTCAGAAGCTGCAGACCCAGCTCACTGGAGGCAGGGGAAAGGCTTCAGCTGACTTCACTGAACCTCCTATCCTGTCCTTGGCCACTCTGTCAGTTCTGTATGCACAGCAACTTCTGTGATCAGGTGATGAAGCAGACAGTGAAATCCATCTGGCAGAAAAATAACCGAGAAAAATATCTAACTGAATTATATTTCAGCTCAGCACCTAGCTAAATGATTGGGATGTACCAGCACAACCGGGCATAGAGGTATGGAGAAGGAATTGTCCTGGAAAGGAAAAAAAAAAAGTTCTGGAATATAATAATTTTCATGCACAGGCTTTAAAATGGCAGTTTATCTTTTGACACAGGTTTAGATCAGAGATTGTCATGGAATTTGCCATATTTGTAGGACAAGCAAAGAGATTTTTGCCCACAGGGTTTTGAGTGAGGAGTGTAATCCGCTGCAGGAGTAAATACTTAATTTGACAAATTTTCTAGAAAAAAATTCCCCAAATGAGATTGGCTTTTGTTGGATTACGTTTTTTTAATATATTTTTCACTGTCTTTTTAAAATAAAAATAACTAAAAGGCAGGACATTTTTTTGTTTTGTTTTGGAGTATTAGCCTGCAGTATAAGCACTGGGTCCTTTTCCTGTACTCCTGGAACGCCCAATAAGACTGCTAATACTGAGGAAGAGTGAAGCCTTAGAGCAGTGAGTTTCACCCCAGAAAATTATATCAAAGGAATGCAGATGTGATTGCTAATTAAACTTTATCCATAAAGTTATTTTAATGGGAAGTACATCATTAAGGCTACAGAGAAGATGGCTGCTGAGTGATCCAAAGCATCTAAAGAAAACTGGAGAAAAACAAAATAGTGAAAATAATCTAAATGGAACAGGCATTGAAATAACCAGTGGTGATTTTAAAAAGTGGTGGCTCAGAGAAACTGCAGGCATTGAAGAAAAACCTTGAGAAAGTAAACTAAAGACAGTTAAAATAAGAAAAAAGGAAGCATGGCTTGGCGCAGAGAAGGAAACAGGAAAAGTTCCAGTCAATGTTAATTGGAAAGAAATGTAAGAAGTTTTGAAAGAGATACCAGCATCATCAAACTGGATCAATTTTTAATGGAGAAAATTCTCACACACAAAAACTGTGTCTACTGGATTGTGCAAGTATGCAGTGTTTTTGAGGATGTTCATTGCTTTTCCAGATGTATGTGTTATCCTTTGTGGTTTGGCTGAGATCAGAGAGATTAAAAGAAATCACAGTGTGTTTCAGAGATGTGGGAAAGTTTGTTCACCCTTTGCAAACTTCCCTCCAAACTGTATCTGACTTCCAGTTACATATCATGTTATGAGAATCAAAGAATCAAGATGGTTTTCTTTTCTCATATTAATTTCAGTTCAGTTCTTAGGAAATACAAACTCTACCTTCTTGTCCCTGACTGACCTCATGTGCTTCAAGACAACGTTTCCCACTAATAGCTCCAGCTCTCCTCCTACTTAGGAAAAGAAGGAATATGTGGCATGGGAGCTGTTTTCAGGAATCAGTGAGACTTGATGTCCTGCAGGCTGATCTGAAGTTTTCAGAGAATGGCTGGGGAAGACGACCAGAATTACTATTTGGAGTATGAAAATAAAAGTGTTTTAGGGGACTGTGTGTACACATACCATTTCTGCTTGCTTCTTTATAAATATACTCTTTCTTCAAGTGATGAATAAATTATTGTAATTGATTGTTTAAAAAAGATAGTACTGTATCTTTTTGTATCTCTGAGAATACTCTTGCAGCCAGTTTTGTTCTGCTTGTTAGTGTCCATTCTTTCATTCCTTTTGGGAAGTTCCCAAGGAGTTTTAGAAAAAAAAAACCCATTATTAATGTTTTTCATGCCATTGAATAGAGAATTACATTATTTTTATGTAGACTTATATAGGATGTTTAGTCTCACCTCCCCTATAGCCATGTCATATTACTTTGGGAAAATTGCTTAGCTTATTTTTAGCTCATTATGCCTATTCCTAGAGTGAGTATAAAAATGTGTATGTCAAGTAGCAGTTACAAGACTTAATTAATTAATAAAAAGGTAGATATATTTTTGAAATATAAAAACAGTGTAGTATAATTTTTGATCAGCAGCAAGAATGTGATGAGCAAGATTGAAGATGAAGAGGAAAAAGAAAATAAGACTTCCATTGATAAATGAAGTTTATCAAAGGCTGATGATTACTAATTGGAGGGTTAAATGACAAGTGATTTCATTTAGGTCAATAGAGTACTGCCATATGAGATTGGAATCAGGCCTTATCAGCAGTACCATGTGCCATCTAGCAGTTTTAAGATGAACAAGGGTACTTGATTCTCAGACCTCTCTCTCCTTTGAGTAACACAGAAAATGTTTCTGTTTGTACAGCAGGGTAATTCCACTACAACTGTAAATGCTTGAATTGTTGTGCGGGCATTATTATTTTGTATTATTTCATTTTTAAAGTAAATTATGCCAGCTCTAGAAAATTAGAATATAAGTTTCAGTCAAAGGCTTTTGTTTTGATTGATGGTTGCTTATGTTATGTTGATGGAGACAAAGATTTTGATGTAAAAGAGGATGTAGGATTTTACATAGTAGATATAGAATTTACTTTTTATAGGTTTATAACTCCTATGATGACCATTAGAAATTCACAGCAGTTAGAAATATTGGCTGTTAAACTGTATGTTTCAGCCTTGTCTCAAGGAGCATTTCTGTCCCAGTCTGGTAAAAGCCCTTCATTACCATGGTACTAGTAAACAATTTTTTACTCATGGTTCTCTTTCATTTGTATGTTAGAAAAATGATTATTCTAGTCCTGAGTTGATGAATGTCTTGATTTGCATGACACATGCTGTTTTTTATAAAAAACTACCTCATTGTCTGCCTTTTTGATATTTTTTCTAATTCTAAGGCTTCTTCTGAAGAACAACTCCCTCTACTAATTTTTTTTTTTTGGTGTGACATAAGAAGGTGTGATTCAGTCATTGTCTTCTAGGCTTTCCTACCTCTTTGCCTTTCTTCTGTCTTTCTGAAGTGTTCTGCAGCATAGATCTGGGTTTAGATGAAAGGGGATCTTTTCTTTTTAATGAGGTAGCTGTGACCCTCCACCTGCATAGATACTATTGATGCCATGATCATATTAGTTTTGCTGAGCCAAAATACATTCTAAGCATATAAATTAGAGCATGAGTACTACAAATGTCTCCTCTTTTGTCACTATTTCTGCAAAGCACATTGTCTCTATAGAGAGTCATTGTAGGCGAGATCACAGAAGGTGAACAGCTATTATAAAAAATATACTGAGAAAGGAGGCTGTGCCCCTTTGCCGTATGATGACCTCAACAAACAGAGCATGGCTTCCTTGGAGACCACAGTGTGCTCCCTGCACGTCTCCCTCTCTGCTGAAGGAGAATGTGTCAGGGAATGAGGAGCAAATACAGAATGTGACTTCACTTGCAACGGAGCAGAGTTGTGGCCATGTCCTTTGGCGTGCTCTACGCGCAGCAGGACCAGCCACACAGGGCAGGGAGCCCTTCAGGATCCTGGGGTCTGCCTGCCCATGAAGGTGCTCTTTGTCCTCCTCCAGAGAGCTGGGACTCAGCCACCACTGCAGCACCAGTGGCCTGGCTCCTGTGTTCAGTACATGGGGTAAAACAAGGAGGAAGACACTTGTGGGCCCTCCTTAGCAACTCACTTGTGTCAAATGCAAGGCTTGGAAGGCACAACAGTTCATTGCCTAGGGATATGAACTTGTTTTCCTCAGGAAAAAAAAAATAGCCTATAGAGTTGTGCTGTCTTTTGGACAAGCTGCTGACTCAATGTTCAAGCTGAAGAGAATAACAAATGATCTTGAAAAACAAAGGAGTTGTTTTGTTTTGGTTTTTTACTTAGCAGCAGCAGTAAGTGTGCACGTGACATATGCATGAGTCTTAAACCTGGGGTTGGAATTGTTTCCTTTAGTGAACAAATGTATACTTTTATTGTGCTTTAGCTAAGTGGTGACACTTCACTCATGAAGAACTGACATGCAATGCGAGAACAAGGCCTTACAAAATCCTAGCATCCTTTTTTTTTATTTCTATCTACTGGGCATGTGCAGAATTGTAAAAAAAAGGTATTTGGTTAGGTACCTACATCTGGATTTTAGATTCATCTTTGAAGATATGTGCAAATGGTTGTTAAAAACATCCCATGCCTTTTGTGAATAAAGTGTAATCAAAATTGGAAGGAATTAAAACACTTGCTTAAAAAGTGTTTAAAGAGCCCATCTTGGGCTGGGTTATTGGATATTCCCCTATTTTAAAATGCAAATTCTGTCTTTATTAGTTCAGCAACTTCTTTGTGTGGCTCTGTACTGAAAAATTGTGTTTATTTTCTCACAGCTAGTTATTATTTTCTGAACACACGTGTTCTGAAATATTTGTATTGTACCTTCATGACTCTGAGATATGGAACAGATTTATTTCTAATTTTCTGTCTTAAGTAACTTCTTAAAGGTAGAAACTACAAACTTATTTTATTTAAAAGACTAATACCAAACAATATATAATTGATTAATCAATATGGTGCTTCTCCCTCAACCAAAAAGATTTTGTTCTATTTTCTTTTTAGGAAGGAGGCACAGCTGGATGAAGAAGGACAGTTTCTTGTCAGAATAATTTATGATGATTCCAAAACCTATGATCTGGTTGCAGCTGCAAGCAAGGTCCTCAGTAAGTAATACGGATATCTTCTTTGCCTTTTCATCACATAAAAGATACCCTGACCAAAAAAATCTATCTAGCAGAAACAGGATTTAGCATAGAGGAAGTGAAAACAAGGAATTGGTCAAAGGGAGAATTTTTTAAAAATTTCAGAAGAAAGAATTTTTTTTTTTTTATTTATCTAAGATATTTTTATTCCTTTTATTACTTGAAGTGATTTTTATTACTTCCAACGTATTCCAAGTCATAGGTACACCTTAAACTGCAATAATATACCTCATCCACAGAACATGGTCAGTATTACAAGCAGTCATGAAGTAACAACATACCGCTGTAACTACCTTGCCAATACACCCAGGTTTCAACCACTGCTGCAAGAGCAGCTCATGAATTAATCCTTGATCTCTCTGCTGAACAAGCACGCAGTGTTACAGAAATGTCTGTGGCATGGGCACATCTCATTTCATATCTGCCATTGATTTGGGTCGCATTCATTTTCAATCATTGCAGCTCTGGTCTGGAATTTAAAAGGTAGAATTATGTCCATCAGCATTATTTTATCTGCAGACCCAAGTGCGGTATGAACTTGTTCTGAATCAGTAATTAGCCAAGAACCCATAAGACTTTGAGGACTGTAGTGGTTATGTTAAATTGGAGCAGCTGATGTGATTTCATGCTATTGTAAACCAGAAGTAACTCCCCTGAGGCGAGCACTACTAACAACTGAGTTCCTTTATTTTCAAGTAGTGATTTCTTACCTGTTTCAAAATCTAAAATGCTATACATGCATGAAATGCACAATGCAGCAAAGTCATAATGGTAATTGGTAAATCCTAATGAAATTCCTGTATTGAATATTCATTATTTGCCATGTGGACCCTGAATCTTGTTTTTCTTATATTCTTGTCCTACTGGATCTGGGTAGAGTTTAGGTACCGTCTTTTTTATTTATGAATATGAGACTAAAGTAGTAAGCAAAGTGCGTGAAATGCAGTGTTTGGACTGAATCATGTTTTACTGTTTTAACTAGATCTAAATGCCGGGGAAATTCTTCAAATGTTTGGGAAGATGTTTTTTGTGTTTTGTCAAGAATCTGGTTATGATACAATTCTACGTGTCTTGGGCTCAAATGTCAGAGAGTTTTTGCAGGTAAGAATTTTGTGCCAAATTATTTCAGATACCAGACAGAAGTATGGTCTAGTCAACAGATTAGATTGAGATTTGGAGATATAGGTTTTACTGTATAATCTTCCAGTTATTTATGGAGAGGTGTCTGAAAACTTTCTTCCTTGGTAATGGTATTCTATATAGCTTTCCACTGCTCAGCAGTTTTGGCATTGTTGTTCTCTTTCCCTCTCAGTTAATATACTATTCAGTTACCTGAAGATTATTACTCTAATAATTTTCCCATAGCATCTTTGACTGTTCAATTTCATAAAAAAGGAGTGAGAAGGCAGGTAAGCTGGAGTTGCAGAGGCATTCATAAATCTGAAATTTCATTTGATATTCCAAAGAAAAGTTTTTAACAGGAGTTTTTATATGTAACAAAAGTATGGAGTACAAGAGACATGAAAAAACCCACCAATTCAAATTGTCTGTGTGTTAAGTAAAAAGACTTACCTAAATTATCCGTCATCCCTGAACTGAGGATGGGATAGAGCAGCATTGTTTAAGTCGATTTTTGTGCTTTCCTAACTGCAGAACAGCATGATACTGCACTGTAAAACAAAAAAAAATGAAAACAATTTTTCAATAGCATGGAAGAAATGTAGTGACTTCTCTAAAGTGTGATTTCTAGAAAAAATGGGCTTCCGTTTTTTGTCATCTGAAAACTGTTCACTTCAAAAAAACATTTTGGATTTAGGATTTGTGATATATATCACTCTTGGAGAGAACCATGTGCTGTAATGAGT
Source organism: Fregata magnificens (assembly GCA_013389945.1). Lineage (NCBI taxonomy): Eukaryota > Metazoa > Chordata > Aves > Suliformes > Fregatidae > Fregata > Fregata magnificens. The sequence goes on from WAAD01002295.1 coordinate 31,490, forward strand.
TTAAAAACACTGAACCGATTAAGATTTCACAGGCGATTGCCCAAAAGCTGAGTGTCAAATCTCTGTTGATTTTCACTGGAAATTTAGCAGCCTCTTGTCATCTGTTCCCTTAAAATCTCTCCAGCAATAATAAGTGAAGAGAGCAGAGTGCATAGTTTGCTGGATTACTAGAATATTTACTTCTGTGTCTCACTACCTGCCCCAAAACCTGGATTATTCCAGAGCATCCTAGATGTAGTCAGCCCAGATTTCTTGTACAAATCCCATGGACTGTAGTTGCTGGGCAGAGAGACAGGGTATGTGTATGCTCCAACATGTGCATACCATGGGTGATCTGTATATCGTTGTCTGTCTATGGGATGTGACATCCTTTATTTCATAGCTTCATTCACAGGGTGCCCTTAAAGCAAGCCTTCAGGTAAATGTAATTTTAAAGATGCCTCATGTACTGAAGTTGCAGTGAGGGTTGAGCAAGAATAGGGGAGGAGGGAAAAAAAGGTGTAGCTGACCCATTGTTCCATCACTTTGGGTACACATGGATGGGCCAGTCCTTCCCTATTCCTTTCCCTCCTCCCTCTTTTCCATATAGTATACTTCTCTTTCCATTCCTTACTATGTGTGATGATGAAAAGACTGGACACATTTGTAATGCACACCAAACCTCTATAAAAGTGTGAACAGCTTACATTTATATTCTTCTAATGACAGTATTTTAAGCTGCGTTGTTTGAATTTCAGTGTTAACAGATGACATTGACTATTATATACTTCTGTAAATTTTAACAGGACTAATGTATTAGTAGCTGTGCCAGAAGTGTACTTTTTAGCTTTTTATTATGATGGAAAATTAATGTTATCCATGTTTTATTATTTTTGCATCTTCCAGCAGAGAGATTAGGTCAGGAAACTGATTTATACACCTATTTCAAAAATAGATGCAGATTGGTTTTAATGTGCTGAACTTCCGTCAAATTCTTAAAATACATAATAGAGTTCCAAAAGATGCTTCTTGAAATCTGTACTGAGTCCAGGATAAACGGAATAATTGAGGGCTGCATATGAAAATAAATCTCATATTTATGTTCTGTTTCCCTTGACATCTCAGAGAAAACTTAGTTTATTTGTAGATGAAACACAGGTACTTCAAGCTTCATCAAAGAGGGAAAAGATAGCTCAACTAAATCTAATATTTATACTGCCTATGAAGAACACAGGCCTGGAAAAATGCAAATCATATTGAAAGACACTGTGCCAAAGAGAAGCAGTGTGAAAAGAGGTACCTCCTGAGAAACCCAAAGTGTGGTTTTATGTTATGTTCAGCAGCTTTCTACTGAATGAAAATCAAACATTGGAGTAGTGGTTAGTTCTCTCATTTAGGGAATCATTTACATGGCTATTTAGCTGTTCATAATTGCAATGCAATAAATTTCAGGGAATTAATTCCTCTTTTAGAAAAGTTTCTAGATGCTCTGTACCACACAGAGCTGAACAGCATATCTTTGTATTTGAGGTGCCAATCACAACTCTTTTGCTTTTAGACAGGCCAGGATGTGCCTGATTTAGTATCACTGCTTGTTCTTGCTTGGAGATCCCTTTGTGTTTCACCATGGAGCTGATCACTGCTCTACAAAGCTCTAGTATTTTTGTCTCTGGTCCCGGCACAAGCTCTGGCATACACCTGAGCAGTCTAGGAGCCAACAATTCAGGGAGAGAGCTTAACCTATTATTATCTGTACCTGACTGCACCTCTGACCCAAAGCAGGTGAACAAACTAGAAAAAAAGACACATTTGTTCTTCCAGAAGCTGCAATATCAATTCAGAATGGATCAAACACAACAAAAAATAGGAGTGGGAGTGACAATGACAATGTCCAAATGACGGGATCTGGGAGTGATTTCAGCTCCTTGGTCTGGAAGTATATCTCTGCTGCTTCTTGACTACGTATTGTAGCAAGGTTCTGAATACAATAAGCTCTCTGCTCACCCCATAATCTGTATGCATAAGGAGAAAAGACACATTGGGGACTGGAAAGCAGCTGCAATACATCCTGGGGCAAGTCCCCCACTCTGAAGGGCATATCACATAGGCTCGCCTGTGACACTGCTTGGACAAAGTCAGTAATGGGGTGGTAGGGTGGCAAAGTGGTCTTGTAGAATGGGGCTACTGCTGTTTGTTAGCAACACTTGTGCTGGGCTTAAGTGTAAACAATTAGACAACCATCTTGTAAAAATTCTATCCTTGACATTAGACATTTCCCGTAACAAACTCCTTTTCAAATTCTTTGGGTGTTGATGACTGTGTAACTGGAAGATTATTGTCTTTTCCTATGTATCTCCTTAGAAGTTTTTTTCCGAAAGGTCAATATATCCCAGCTGTTTCTGAGGCATGTGTACTGAAAGAGCAGTTCTGCACCCGATTAAGGAGATCTGTGCACTCCCTCAGAGCCAGTCAGCTCTCTCGCTCTTTTCTCATCCACACTCTTTCAAAGCAGTCTCTTCCAATTTCATTGCCTCGAACCCTGCAAAATTCTTACAGAATTTGCCTTCAAGCATTATACTTTTTGCAATTGAATGCCCACTAACAGCTGGAATGAATTGACTCCCAGATTGTTGCCTCTTCAAGTTTTAATTTGGAGGTGTTGATAGAGCAACAAAAACGTGCATTTGAAACAAACTAAAAAACTGAAGGAAGAAGTTCCAGGCTGAGCGTATCGTATGGAATTCATTTCTAAGAGTCTCGCTTCCTCTGGAGGCCTCCCAGGAGAAGAGGCAGCTGTTTGAGTACCTCACAGCTCACATGAAATGAAGTTCAGTATGCTTCCACAAATTTGATGATCGACAGATGCTCATGAAAGGTGGAGAATGGCCCAGACAGCACACTGACAATATTTTCACCTCACTTCTTCTTGTGCTGGCAGAAAATAATATACAAAGCCTGGTGCTAGCTAGCGTTACCTGGGAGGATAGAAGAACAACATTTAAAATGCACAGTAATATTCTGGACTTCAGATGTAAAGGAGTTGTATGAATTTTACAACATAGGTAAATAATTATGTAGGTTGCAACACTATTCAGCAAGGTTGCTCTAGGTTGCTCTTTCTGGGTTAAATATACAGTAAATAGCAAACTGGAGCCTTGATAATTGCTTCATAATCAAAGTTGGAGCTAGCATTGTGTTCTAATGTGATTTTGATTTAATTGTTCTCTTTAATATCCGTCTTAGATGGGCCTATCAATTTATCATTTAGCTTTCCTCTCTAGATAGCAATTTGTCTGGTCAAAATTTAAATACATAAGATGTCCAGGACATCAGCTGGAAAAATAGAAGACCTCTTCCCTTTCTTGAATAATCTGTTCTGAAACTATTACAGCAGCTGTGATATGTTCTATGCATTCTGTGGATTTTTTCAATTATTCTCAAAGAAAGTATGTATTTGATGTTGGTCTTTTAATCATTTAAATCTTTACTTTAAAATTTGAGACTTTGTCAGGCCCTATAAACTTGGGTTGACTGTTATGGTGTCAGAACAGGCCTATTTCATTGAGAATAAGGAAAAAGATTCATGTTTATTCAGACATACATATTTGTATCTGACACCTAAATTCACATCTGAAGAGGAGATTATAGGGACTAGAATCTGGAAGGGATGAAAATGGATGAGGTACAGGATTGAGGAACACACACAAGGTCTTTAATCATTGGAGTGTTTCAAAATACAGCATATCTGGAGTAATTTTTAATAGTGCTAATTTTGATGCCGTTCATTGTTGTGGTGGGTTGACCCTGGCTGGATGCCCGGTGCCACCAAGCCGCTCTATCACTCCCCTCCTTAGCAGGATAGGGGGAGAAAATGAGATGAAGAAAAAAACCTCGTGGGTCAAGACAAAGGCAGTTTAATAAAACAAAGGCCACGTGCAGAAACAAAGGGAAAAGGACAACAAAAGATCCCACTCCCCACCGCTCACCAGCAGGCAATGCCCAGCCACCTCCCAGGAAGCAGGGCCCCAACACATGCGGCGGCTACTCTCGAAGACGAAGGTGGCAAACAATGAATGCCCCCCACTTTCTCCTTTCTTCCAGCTTTTATTCCTGAGCAGATGTCACACGGTATGGAATAGCTGGTCAGCCTGGGTCGGCTGTCCTGGCCACCCCCTCCCAAGATTCCACCCACCCCCAGCCCACAGCGGGGGTCGTGGGGAATGTTGGAGAGACAGCCTCGGGGCTGGGCAAGCACCGCCCCGGCAACAGCCAAAACACTGGTGTCGCCTCCAGTAACCAACACAAAGCACAGCAGGCTGCCACCGGGAAAACCAACTCCACCTCAGCCAGACCCAGTACAATTGTCCAAACATTGCCACAATAGATGGAAAGAACATCGCGAGCTACCTGAAAAGCCTGCTATGATGACAGTTCTACAAGTAATAAGGCAAATGCGCAGGGAGTGTGGGCAGTAGGAGAAAGGAAATGTTCAGATTAGGCAGAATATGTACTTACTTTCTAACTAATAAGAACTAATAAGTGAATGCCTTATAATCATGTTTTTAATTTCTTCTTCCAGAACCTGGATGCTTTGCATGACCACCTTGCTACTATTTACCCGGGTATGCGAGCCCCTTCCTTTAGATGCACTGATGCGGAGAAGGGGAAGGGACTCATTCTGCATTACTATTCGGAAAGAGAAGGTCTCCAGGATATTGTCATTGGAATCATCAAAACAGTAGCTCAACAGATCCATGGTACAGAAATAGATATGAAGGTAATGTCTGAAGGGATGTACACATTGGATGTTTATGTCATTAGGACAAATCAAGAAAATCAAAAGTGAAGTGATGGCAGACAATAATTTTCATTGTTCCTGTCTGCTGTGAAGCAGTAGCATCAGTACTGAGTCAGGAAGAGCCATCACCATTTGTGTTGCTTTAAGGACAGGTCAGCCATGTGCTGAGAAGGCCAGCATTAATTTGCAGACAGACCCAATCGGGAACAGTTCAGAACAATATCCTCTTATTCAAAGAAGGAGATGACATGTACAGAAATTAGGTACTGGGTCATTTGGTGTGCTTTTTTCCACTTTATTTTCTATTTGGCATATATTGCTTACTGTCTACTGTGTTCTGTGAGAACACAGACATTTTGTCTCTGTGTTCTAGATTCTTCATTTATGTGCAAACTGTGAGGCTGATGTGTGTTGATGAGGCCTGGCTGGCGAACAGAGTGTTTTCCTCCCAGCCTGCATGCCAGGTCTGTCCCAGAACCAAGATGTGTTTGTGGGTCTCATACTACCATTGTGTGGGAGCGTGGCTGGATATACACCTACAGCCCCAGAATTGGAAAAATGTTCCTCAGTCACAGAGTTTACATAATGTCATGTGTGCTAAGTCACTTGTGAAATGGGAAAGAGGCTTCTGCTTTGTGTCCATACAGAGCAACAGACAGATTTAATTGATCAGGCCTTGCATATGTAATGGTATAAAATCAGAGCTTGATCCAAGGTGCAGATATATCTGGGGAAAAACAGCAAATAAAAGCTTTTTGGTGTTAGAAATATTGCAACTGATATAAAATACTTTTCATCAAGTAGAAAACAATGTAAGCAGGTACAGCAGGCATTCTTTTTTTTTTTTAACTATTCCCTAGTCATATTACATTTCTAGCACAGTTTCATTGTATACTTGCTCAGAAAATCCATTCCAGTTTCATCAGCGTATCACAAAAACATGATCTTGCTCAGATAAGAGATTTACGAGGAACCCAATGACAAAGGTATTTGTACTGCTATATCAGAGTATTTGCCTTTTAGGTTTCTTGTTATAAGCTAGCTCAGGTTTATAGTGAATGGCTAGTTCTGTATAGCAATGGTGATATACTTGATGTTCTTGTTTAGATTCTACTTCGTAGAAATCCATAGTTCAAACTTTTGCAGCAGGTGTTAGTAATCAGAAACAAAGGATGCAACAGAATCAAAACAATCTTCTTCTTAGGTCCTTGTTTATTCGAAGTGTTGAGACAGACAAGGAGGACCATCTTGGAAAGTTGGCTGCAAGAGTGCTGAAGCTGTTGCTTGACAAGCATTTCTTTTGGTAGCACAGGCAGCTTACGCAGTCCCCCTTCTCATACTGCTCAAGCTTGTCCTACGGCAGCTTCTTCAGCTGTGTCTCTCCAGCTGTTGTGAAGCTATAAAATAAACTAGACTGAGGAAATGAGCTGGGTTCAAAATAACAGGGTTTTTTTCTGGGTTATTTTTACCCACATCTGTTCCTTTATGTGGTTTAGTGTTCTGTCTGTCAGAGAGAGTTCTGCCAGTGTAGTCGAGGGGTCATGCAGAGACAAAAGTGATCAGTGGGGCAGAGGAGAAATCTGGGTTGTGCAAAGCAGCTACCAGAACAAACTTTTGACAAACTATGTCCTCAATCTGAATGTTACTCTGTTGAGAGGATTGTATTGGACAGTACTGATATCCATCTAGGACTTCTCACGAATCATATATGTTCCAAAGAGTTTTAAATATTGATTCTAAATTCACTTCTCATTTTCATTTGATTTTGTTAGGCTTTTCTGGAAATTTTACTGTTGTACTGTAATTAAATAGAAATTTAGTAGTATTATAAGTGAGCACAAAGTTAATTTAAATCCAAACTATTCTTCCAGACCATCTGAGCCAAAAGCACATAGGTGCCTAAAAATTAGTATTACCTCTAAACTGAAGAAAGTGCATATTGTCTGTATTTTATTTTGTCTGTTGCCCTGTTTTTTCCATTGTCCCTATTAGAAAATCAGTGCCCTCAACCCTGAACTTTTTCTTGTCTCTGCTGGTTAATAAAGCCTAGCTTTTGACACTTTCAATGGCATTAAATAGTGCTTTACTCCACAGGTACTCACAAACTTCAGTGGTAGATAAGCAGAGAATAATCAGCTACTTGTTTCTGTAAGGTGAGAGTGCCAAAATTTGCACATTATCCACACAGACAATGAAAGTCTCCCTCCATTACTCCACAGGTCACCTATGAATCATTAATGGTACAGAGTGAGGGTTTTAAAGCAGAGTAAGTCTGCCACTGTGGTACCTGGCTAGTTTTACACTGTTCAAAAAAAATGAGAACAGGAGAAAAAAATTGACTGACTTCTTTCATCTCAATCCCTTGCCTCATAATTTAGTAAATTAATGCTTTCATGTTTCAGACTCAGTAATGCATTGTTTGAAATAGCACAGCACAGAAAAACAATGGAGTTGCTTTTCATTCCCTCAGTTTTTGTGGACCAATCAATGCCTCTTCTGTAAAATTTTTGGTTTGGACTTTAGTTAGAATTTTGCTTAAGGAAGAATTTTTTTTGGAACTGATAAGAGCCTCAGCGTCTAGCCCTAAGTTTCTGATGCTATTATGGGGGTTGCCTTCCGACTTGTAAGAACAGAGCTGAGATTCCCGAGTTGCCTTCCAAATCTCTTTATCCGAAGCATTTACATAACGTTTCAACACAGGACTGCTTTAGTAAGTTCTGCAGTTCTCTTTATATTAGTGTAAAGTTGATATCTGCAATTTGATATTTAATACTTTATTATCCACTTTTCTTCTGCGGCTGTTTAGAACAAATGCTTACATAAATCTGCTTGAGAGAATGCATGCTTCTAAGTCTGTATTTTCATGACATTTTGCTTGAATTTGTCTTACATATTACCAGTTTCTGTGGAGGTAGTAGCAGATCTTAATTGTTTACAATAATACTGTTTTTATTAAGTGGTTAGATTTTGTTTCATGGGTTACACAGAATCACAGAATAGCAGAAGTTGGAAGGGACCTCTGGAGGTCATTTTGTCCAACCCCCCCTTGCTCAAGCAGGACCACCTAGAGCCAGTTGCTCTGGACCATGTTCAGACAGCTTTCAACTATCTCTAAGGATGGAAACTTTGCAAACTCTTTGGACAACTGGTGCCAGCGCTCAGTCCCCCTCACAGTAGAAAAGCATTTCCTGATGTTCAGACAGCACCTCCTGTGTTTCGGTTTGTGCCCGTTGCCTCTTGTCTTGGCACCAGACACCACTGAAAAGAGCCTGGCTCCATCCTCTGTGCACCCTCCCTTCAGGTATTTGTACACATGGATAAGATCCTCCTGAGCTTTCTCTTCTCCAGGCTGAACAGTGCCAGCTATCTCAGCCTTTCCTCTTATGAGAGATCCTCCAGTGCCTTAATCATCTTAGTGGCCCTTCACTGGACTCTCTCCAGTAGCTCCATACCTCTCTTGTACTGAGGAGCCCACAACTGGACGCAGCACTCCAGGTGTGGCCTCTCCAGTGCCGAGTAGAGGGGAAGGATCATCTCCCTCAACCTGCAGAGAAAACCTAAGAAATCTCATGATCACAAAAGGAAAAATAAATATTGACAAAAACATGATATTTTGTCTGAAATTGTTTCTTTGGGTGGAGAAATAGCTAAATGGAAAAAAAATGTTTAATTTTATCACCTTTCTGCAGTTTCACACAGAACTATTTTATATATACATACATATATATATATACACACACATGTTCTTCTGAAATACAGTAGGGCTTTCTTTTTCCACAATGGTGTCCTTCAAGAAATGTGCCTTTTCTTTTAACACTTAGGGTATATGTGTGTTGAAGGCAAGAAAAAAAATGAAAGGTCTTAGTTTGTCTCTGTTAAACTCTGTTAGCACTGAAAGGAAGGCAATTTGTTTTGAACTTGGATTCACAATTTCAGTTGAATAGTTCAGGAAAGCCTAGGTTGACATTAATTGATTAATTAATTCAAATCCAGTTTGCCTTATCTTCCCTGATATGGTAATCCATTTTTAGCTAAATAGAGCTAAGACTATATAATTTTTGAAGCAGGTATTGTCCCAAGAATTGTTGCTGACTTTGAGAACACAGTAAGAATATTTAAGTTCTGCCAGTCTCAGTATGAGAACTAAAAATCTTCATGGTGCTGGTGATCAGCTTTGGCATGAGATTTCTGTTAGCAGCCTTCTGGCTATGCCTTCTCTTTGCTTCGCTTGTCAAAGGTTGTTTGTGTATAAATGAGGGTGACCTGTAAAGGTGAAGTCAGGACAGAGATTCCCTCAAGGCTACAAATGGTACGGGTCAACAAAGAATGTTGTACAACGCTACAAAGCCCAAAAATCTGTTGGGAAAGCAGACTTCTGCAGTTCTGTTATAATCTGAGAGCAAACTATCAAAATCTTTCTTTTAGACAGCAAAGATGGTTTACAAGATCAACTGAGAAAAAGCCAGGGGACATCTTTGACAAGATGGTAATTTCTGACTGTCTCATTACTAATGGCAATATAAAAAAACAAAGCCAGAATGTGACCAGCTGGAGAGCTGACCTAAAAACTACTTAGGTACTTGTTATGGAGGACAAGCAGTACTGATCCATACATTAAAATGCTAGCTGTGTATGAAGATAAGTCAATCGTGGAGCATAGTCAGCCTCTAATTCTGACACAAGGGCAGCAGGAAACTTCATTAGCTCCAGGCTCAGAGGTTTGGTCTCTGCCTTGAAACCAGCTGCTAGGTGGAGATACCCCCACAGTTTTAACTCTGGGTGTGCAAAGCTAAGAGTGGTAACATTTCCACTGTGAACTGCTTTGCCTCAGGATCACCCTGAAACAGCTGCAGTGAAATTTGTCAAGTAGCATTGCACAGTTGGTTTTGATTAGAAGAGATCAAGAATTTCATCCTGTATTGACCTTTAAATGGCAAAAAACTGACTTTGTGTTAATCTTCACAATCTGATGGGAAAAGATCCCTGTCCAAGGGCATTCTGTCCTTCCCCCATGCTGAGATATGAGTGTATCTTGGGGACATGCTCCTATCTATAGAATTGAGTCTTGTCTTGTAGATACATCAGTGAAAGTTTAACAGATAGCATGTGTTCGTTATACATGCTGTATCATAGTGATACTGCTTGATTTAATATCTTATGTGAAGCTCACCGAATATATTAAACCACAAAGTCATTTTAAAATAACTGTTCTCTGAATTGTCCTTCCCTGAAATATTGGTGTGACTTTTCACTTGACTAAGCAAGGACAAACTCTGAGGATACATCTTCTGGAAAGCACAGGCAGGTTAGCAGTTAGGTGTTATATATTCTCTTTGAAACCAGGAGAGTGATTTTTCCCTTCAGTTTTTAACTGCAGTTACTATGGTGATGGAGCTCTTAGACATGGTGAACTGATGTCACTTCACCAGCTAAGACTGCAGGGAGAGGAAGAATTACACTTGATTCCTGGCTTTGTTGCTTCTGTGACTGAACTTTTATTTGTCAAGCAGTTAACAGAGGCTTCTTCAACAATATTTAAATGATACTGAAATTCTGTGGTTTGCAAACTTTGCTTGCAGAATGAAACAATAAATAAGTTCTATTCTAGTTAAGCTTCCTGCAGAGTATCTAGGGCAGGTCTTTATGCCAGATAAGTATGTGGCCAATTAGATTGGATCTGTAGATACAAGGGTGAAGGAACAGTATTTAACATATTATGTTAATGGCTGGAAGTGCTCATTTTAAATTTGCTGACAAGGTGGATGAAATCATGAGATAGGAAGATTAGATAGTGCATAAATGATGTGAGCAGAAAAGACATCATGAAATTACATATCCAATGGGAAGTTATTTAAGGATGAATCAGTAGCTTGCTTAGCCTGGAGAGGGATATGAGTGTAGCTTCTGTTAATAAGGGTCTGTGCATGGATGACCAGAATCAAATTCAGCAAACCAGCCATGTCCACAGCATATCAGGTTTACCAGGAGTGTGCAGCCTACATTGTGGGTATCTTGTAGGTGCGACACATTTCCATGTGTTTGGCCTGTTGTTCATTTGCTGCACTAATGTGATGCAATAGTACAGCAAGCATTTCTAGATGCCCTGGAGTCTGGTCAAAAATAGTGTTGCAAATGAACTTGAAGATGCCTGGGAAATTTGCAGCTTTGCACTGTTACTGACACGGTTCTAATCTATAAAGGTTAGGAAAATAGCACATCATGTGTGATGACTGACTTCATCAATGTGTAAGCTTATAGGATCTGTGGAGGGTCGTGTCTCAAACTTACCTAGACGTCTTGAAGCATGTAGCAGTTCTAGTTTTATAGGTGGGGTTTTTTAGCCAACGCTTGAGTTTTGTTTATTGATGCATCATTTCTAATAAATGGAAAAAACCGGGAAGTTATGAAAAATCTGTTAGGTGCTGCATGGTAGCAGGAAAAAAAACTGTAAGTACAGATGCAGGTTGGTAACAGAATGCTGGTATGCGGTATGCAACAGAACAAGAAGACTAATGCAGCACATGGTACAGAGCACCTAAATCAGGCTCCTGCTCTGAACTGTCCTCCAGAAAAGCCTCTCTTTACTTTAAATGAATAGTCAAATAGGAGATCAAGGCGACACTACCTTCTTAAATTAAGCATCATTTAGCAATAAAATATTGTTTTGTTGTTTTACACCCCTCCATTTGTATAGGAACAAATAAAGGAATCAGCACTCCCCAACCAATCAGCTAGCATGGCTGACAGTTGTGCAGGAGAAATATTTAATAAACTAAACATCTTAGGGATCAAGTGCAATGTTTATGCATATCTGTTCTGTTTTCGTATTGTAACTGTTGATCTCTGTGGTTAGACTATGTGTAAAGGGCAGAATCAGGATGCATTAGAGATTTTAAGAAGTCTTTTTGCTTCAGTGGCTTTAGGATCAGATTCTACATGAAAGTAGAATCAGGTGCAACATGTTCCAGAAAGTTGCCGCTAAACAATACTGCATAAATAGAATTGTTCTGTTCCAGTCATTAAATCTAATTAGGCTTGAGAAGAGGTGAATTTGGCCTCTCAGGGTAAATTATGTTATTCTATTAGTTATTAGCTTTAATTATACTGCAATGCATGACTCTGCAAACAAAATAATCCCTATTAATTTCATATTTTTTACTAACTTTGAGTAAAATTACTAAAGTGTGAAATGCTGTATTCAAGACACTTATTTGAGATTCTACTGATGTAGATGACTCTGGCTTTGCTGTGATTTCATTTAATATGGAATGCAGCTTGGAGAAGATTGTCATTGCTTTTAGTTTGATTTGTTGGTCCTGGTCTTGCAGTCTTCACTGCTTGAATGTGAAAGGACTGTATATTCAAACATCTGCTCCATCCACCNNTTCAATATGTTGTTCATGCAAAGAGCAACTGTGGCTAAGCAAAGGCATTAATTATTCACCCGGAATTATAAAGACTCTCTAAAATCAGAAATACTTACTAGAATATAATATTTTTCAAGAGACAAATACCATTCTTGAATTCATCTTTCTGCTCTAAATGTATTCCTGTCTTCATAGTAGCATTCCAGTTATTAATGAGTAGCGGAGTTTTCAGTTTTTCATTTTTTCCTTCATTTTTCTAGGTTATTCAACAGAGAAATGAGGAGTGTGACCACATTCAGTTTTTAATTGAAGAGAAGGAGTCTAAAGAAGAGGACTACTATGAAGACCTTGACAGATTTGAAGAAAATGGTACCCAAGAGTCTCGCATCAGTCCCTATACTTTCTGCAAGGCCTTTCCTTTCCACATAATATTTGACAGAGATCTGGTGGTCACACAGTGTGGCAATGCTATATACAGAGTCCTTCCACAGGTTAGATGATTCTCATACATGAATAATCATAGAGATTCCTAATGCTAGATGCTTCACAGGTTTATTTTAAAGATTAATAAAATAGATTTAGGATTCTCTGTCTAAACAGCATTCCTGTGTAACTGTATAATATTTACTATATTGTCCTCCTCTTGTTTGAAAAAGGGCTGTGAAAAGAGCCCTAATTCTATAACAGCTCTGTTCCTTATGATCATGTCCATGTGCAGTAAGAGAATAAGCTTGAGCAGAGAAAACCTGATCACCCCCACAATTCGGGTGTTAGCTTGATACCTGATTCTTTCTCGTAGCTCACTCCAAGATACATTTGCTATGAAAGTGGCAGATAACTCTTCAAAGTGGATGTGAGACAGTCAGTGCAACTTGCCCCAGGGTTCAGGAAGTGGTCTTGCCCATACTACTGTATAGTGTAGCAGCAGGTACATAGTCTATATATATTACTTGACAGTAATGCCTTCAAATACTTAAGCTGTCAGATACACAATAACTGAAGAGCAGAATAACAGAAATTGTGGTATACTTTCCTGGCTTGTGCATCAAAAGCATCAGTATTAACTAAGACGAGCCAAACTATGTTTGTGATATATATACATATGTGTTCTGAACTGAATGCAGCTGCTGCAATTTCCTCTGGTTATTTACAGTAAAAGAGTACTCAGAGGTCCATTTAATGTTATGTATTCTGTGTATGAATAGGATACCTCAGTTCTTGCCTGAAAAAGCTGACAAATAAGCAACAGTAAAAGCAGTAATATGATAGAAGCAAAAGTTAAGATGATGAAAACATCAAATGATCTTTACAATTATGTAGGCTAATGTTGCACATACCGTGTTGTTTCTGAATCATTGACATACTTTTAAAATGCAATTTGATGTTATTTGCCTTTTTCTGCAATTTGTTTTTGGTGATTTCTCTCTGAATTTTGCAGAAAGATTTCAAAGAAGAGCTTTGTAAGTAGCTCTGCCAGATTTTTCCCAAGGGCATTCACTGAACAGCTATAACTAACTATTCAGCCTACTGAGGATGGCTGTCAGAATCCTTATTATCAGAGTTGATGCTTTAGAGAACATAGCTTATTGAAAAGGGAATTTGAAGGAGGTCACTTAGGAGGAAAACACTGGAAAGCTTTTTTTACTGTAGAGTGGGAACAGTTTGACAGATAACAAATGTGATAGTCTAACACAATTTTACAAAGTCATCTTGCAGACTAGAATTGCCCTTTGAAGTTATACTTCTGATCTAAAATCCTTAATTTAAAAACCTTGTGTTTTTATGGACAAATGCATAAAGTGTATATTCTCTTCCATTCATTATTGTCATCTAAGCAAATTGAATATAATT